>JAQZBX010005382.1:0-56612 GCA_029593785.1 Cabassous unicinctus
AAATCTTATTTTCTTCCACTTTTCCCAACTTTTCTGTTAGTTCTAGTAGCATTGTTGTAGATTTTTCAGGATTTTCTACATAAATGTTAATATCATCAGCAAATAGTAAAAGTTTTAATTCTTGCTTTCTATTCTAATTGCTCCAACTATAACTTCAGCACTATATTGAGTAAAATTGGTGCCTGTGGGCAACCTTGTCCTCTTCCTGATCACAGAGGAAAGCTTTCAGTCTTTCACTGTTGAGTACAAGGCTAGCTGTAGGTTTTAAAATGATTTTAGGTGCATTTCTATGATTTTTCTCCCCAACATTACTTTGCCTTTAGTTTGATCAACACTTAATATGTCCACAAGTACTCTTATATGATTTTACTTGAAACCCTGAGATTCAGGAATGACTTAGATATTAATATTAATTAGTTTAATTCCAAATCGCTAGGTATTAGGTGAGGAGAAAAACCTATTTCAAATTAAGATTTTGTTAAATTTTCTCCTTTGTTCTAAGAAATCTCATTAAAGTAATTTAAGCACATGTGTGAAAGCTGTTCACACATGTATCTTGACTGGATCCAAGGAGCCTCTTATGGCTTGCAGTTGTCCTAGATGTTCTGAAAGTCAGTGTCCTTCCATGGGCCTGGCCCAAGGAAAAGAAATCATGAATGTCTTAATTTGTATGCTGTTCTTTCTTCCTATTTTATCTGTGGGTGTCTGAGCAACTTGTGAAGACATAAAGACTCTCCCACTCATATAAACTGTGGACTTTTTCCAAGAAGAAACTATGCTTCATGTTATATTTCACAAAAATATGTTTAATATTTGATATCCTCTTTACTGATACTACTTAAATGTAAATTTTGAAAGCAATGGGTATTTATGGGAAAAATGAGAAATACAGTTGCACGCCTAATTGAATAACACCAGTGAAATCTTATTTTGACTGCACAGTACCATTTCTTCACTTTCTCTCTTCTTTCATGAATGTGCTTACGTTGAGTACCTTTCCTGAAATTTTAGATTTATTTTCATCCAATGAGAGGTGTTTGTCAGAGATGTGAAAGATAGAAGATATCAAACCATATTATAGCTTTTGCAGTAATGGAGGGTTTAATGTCTTTTGATAATGTAAGGATTTGCATTATCTTTCTGACAATTCCCTGAGAATCATTCACCTCAGAAAAGCATGACTCCACTGATTCAATATCATCATTCCCCATAGTTCCTGTACTTTCTTGACTCTGATGTCTAGCAGAAATAATAAGAAGTAATTAGGTGTTCTTCAATATTAGCTTCTTCACTAACATTGGCTTCGTAAGAACTGTTTTCTGCTTATAATATATTGAATGCTTTACGATTTTCTAAACAAAACACTAATAATCTAATAAAGAAATAATACTCACCGTACTCTCAAGATGGGTATATCCATAAATAATGTACTAACTAAATAACTGCACTTTATTTTGAGTAAAATAGTTAAGTTGTAAATTTGATATATACATTAAATATTAGCCATAGTATGTATACCAGAATATATTATCCTACCCTGCTCCTGAACAACTTTTTTTTTTTTTTTTTAAGAAAAATTTTGCACATCCCAGAAAATTCTATGACAAAATCATAATATCATTTCCACAGGAGGTAGATTGTGGGCGAAATTGGTGCAAATTATGGATCTTATCTATGAATCTTATATATGGCTGTGAAGCTTTCCCAACAAAGAGTAGATCCCTTTTCCACAACTTGAATGTGTGCTGGACTTGTGGCTGTTTTTGCTAGAATAAGAAATTCGAAGTACCAGCTCCTAGCATGGGCCTCAAGATATCTTGGGATTTTATATTCACTCTTTTGGAAACATGCCTAGTTTACTTGAGAACTCCCATGGCTTAGCTTCTCAGAGTATACAAGAATGTATGAAGGATTTATGGCACTATTCTTCCCCAAATAGGTTAGAGAATCCACTCTATGTAAGAAAGTTGCCTATCTAAGCTGTAGCTATATGTAGATGTACAATGAAGCCAGCTAAGTCCAGATAAGCATTCAACTGATCATCATTCTTATAATCATTAAAAATTGTTTTAAGACAGTAAGTATTGAAATGATTTATTACACAGCAAATGCTAATTAAACTATAGAGAATCTGGAGTTTGTGAAATAGATATATTTCAAAACACACGCTTTTTGTAAAATATTTTTGAAATCCAGAACTACACTTGTATTATTTTGTCAGACTGATTTTATCATTTAATCAACATATGAAGGATGTATTATGTGTGTTGTTTTGGGAAGTTGACCATGTACTCAAATGAAAATACATTTTATTGTCTTCAAAGTAGAAGTTGGGAATATGAAACTCAAAAATACAGTTCTATAAAAGCAATGATTTGACTTATTATGCTGAATGTTCTGAAATGGTATGCAGGTGATTACCTGGATTAGACACTCTCGAACACAAAGTCCATTAGCAGATCCACATTGTTTGCTCGATCAGATATGGAATATCCCTTAAATCTATAAGGTAGGGAACAAAAAACACTACTTCAGGTGATGCCAAGTAGAAATTCCAAATTATAACAACAAAGTCGCTTGCATAAATATCCAAATCTTGCATATATAGAATCAGACAAAGAAAGAGGAATATAAAAAATCATGATGGAAAATGTTTTGCCTGATCTTCTACATAAATTACCGCAGTTGTGTTGGCTTAAACAACAGAATCTTATTTTCTTAGTTTTTGATGTTAGAATTTCAAAACCAAAGTGATTTCAGATTATGAATTGTCTGAAGTCTGTAGTGTTTTCTTTCTGGCTTACCAGCTATCCGAAACTCAAATTTAACACCCCAAACATGGAAATATTTCTCCTCTGTTCTTCTCTGCTACTATTCTATTTAAATTTCCTCTACTTATAGACTCCAATTATATTGGATTAAGGCCACCCTGTTTCAGTATGACCTCAGAATAGCTAATGCCATCTTCAAAATCATATTTACAAAAGCAGTTTCATATTCACACTGTGATTCAGTTTGGCCTCATTTAATTATTAATATCCTCAAAGATCCAGTCTACAAGTGGATTCACATACACAGGACTGGGAGTTAGGACTTGAACATGTTTATGTCGGGACAAAATCCATTTGATAACAAATTTACTGTGACACATTTATAGCTAAAAAAAATTAGCTGATCAGCTAATGTTTAAATATCATCATTTTTGGATAATTGCAGTGGTTAAAAATTTATTGAAGGAAAGTTTCATTTAGAATTAACTAATTTTTAAGCTTTTGTTCTTTTAGGAAGAAGCCACAATATTTTGAGGAAGCAATCAATTATGTACACAAGGAAAGCCAGCTTTAAGCGGTATTAGAATTATGTGGAGGGACAAAAATTTGAACTTAAAAATACAGAAGATTTGCCATGTGGAAATTGGAAAAAGGACAAATACAATTGCCAAATATTGAGTATGAGAGGCTATGCCACTCCTGACTGGCATGTTTAATTATCATGACTGATGTTAGTACACATCACTCTTATAGGATTGTAGCATAAAGGAGTTTCCCTTTTAAAATTATCAACATAAAAATGATGGTGAAATATGGAAGAAACAAATCACATTCAAATTGGTTTAAATTTATTGAAAGAATTACTCGGATCTCAGAAGAATCATTTAACTGTATTGTTAAAAAATATTCTTTATGATCTGCACATAAAACCAAAAGGAGATGGCATCTTTAGTTCTTTCAAAACAGCCTGGAGTTGGATAGTTGCTATTGCAGACACTTAATGGGAAGATCACAACCAAGAGCAGGTGCTTCACAGGTGGACACATCCAGGGACTCAGTGTCTCAGTTATATTTTTCAGTAGAATCCATCTGAAAAGTATCTTCCATAGCAAGATGGGCGGTAACAGCCGTATCCATAGCTTCCATAAGAAAATGGGCAGTAGTAGCCATAGCCATAACCACCATAACCACCATGACCACAGCCATAACCCCAGTCCAGGTCACCAGAGCCATAACCTAGGCCACCATAGCCCAGGCCACCATAGCCACAGCCTAGGCCACCATAGCCATAGCCCAGTCCTCCACAGTAGTTGCCATAATAGACCATGTTGCCAGGAGTTACCTGTTCAAGTGTGGGAGAGGATGAGATTGTCCTGAATGTAAATATCACCATCTCTGCAAGACCTTTTATACTTCCACTGTAGTAGATATGTCAAATCAAAGGAAACGTTGCCCTCATAAAAATTAATTTTGCATTCACCACAAACAACAACATCAATAAAACCTTTATACCTCTCCTGTATTTGGGCATCATGAAGCCTTCAAGGCAAGATATTAGTGCTATCGTATCAAGATTTTCACAATCAAACCATGTGCCTTGAATGACACATTCTTGACCTGGTTTGAAAGCTCTTGCTCACTGAAAGCTAAATTTTAATTCCATGAAGAGAGTCTATGATCACAGAAACTATGCAATACACAAGTAATTAAAAGTTTTCATGGTTTACCAATTACCTCAATTTCATCACGCATCTTGGTCTAGGAAGTGACCCTTTATGGATTTTCAAAATTACTTTTAGGTTAAATATAAATATAACCATCCTATATACAGAAGGGACAACTGAAGCACAAAGATGAAAAGCAATAGGCTAAATGCCCCACATCTAAAAGTGGAAAATTTAAGATTTGAACTCAGAGAAGAGATTCCAAAAAACTTAGTGCCGATCTACTACATTCTCTTGACTTCTCATGAAGTCTTGTAAATGTGATTCTAAATTTAGAGGGATATTTGACTTATTCATTCAATTCAGCACTTAATGGCTAAAAAATTATTGGCCATTTTTAATGTTTCCCAAAATCTGTGATATTTCTTCAAGAACTCTGTGAAAATCTACTATATTCCATGAAGATGTAATTTACCCCATAATATATGTTTAAATAAAGGCATACCTATTTTTATCTTCTTGACAGATGCAAATACACCAAAGATCAGGAAGTTTAAAAAATATTTCATGAAAATGGACTTTCAGAAGCGAAATGAAATATTATTCTGAAATAGCACTGCATTCAGATTCTAAATTTGAAGCCATGGGGATAATATGCAGTGTTTTAAATTGTGTGATTTAAAAATACTGGTGTGAGAAAGAATGGTCCTGTTTATCAGGTCTGGTGGTCCAGAATTTCAAGCTTTGGATGTCTATCAGCAGTTTCATGAAACTCAGTGATATTTTTCTTTTGATTTTAGTAGTAAACTACCACAATGTGAAAAGTAGGAGAACTGCTAAAGGAAAATTCTTATGTTTGAAGCAGAAAGAGGCTCAAGCTTGAATAAGACTATCATGACTTGTTGATAGTCAACAAAGAAGTGAAAATTATTGTTTGACTGGAACAGGTCAGAGCTAGGCTATTGAAAATGTTGCTTTCTGTTATTAAGATTGGGTATAAAAGGATAATTTGAAGATCCTGTGTGAGTAGGGCTTTGAAGATCATACAATTGTTTCACATTAATGGCCCACAATTGTTTTAGATGTGGCTAAACACAGGAAATCTTTGACATTCTTCTGAGACCATGCTCTAAATCCAGGAGTCCACAATTTACTCAGAAAAGATCCTGTAAATTAGCAGGCATGACAAGTATCGTGGGTCACAACTATCCCGTGAGCATGTAAAAGGTCCTCTGACAAGGTAATTGTCTGTGCTCCACAACAACCTCAACAGCCAGAACCATGTGTGGGAACTACTATGGAAAATACAGAGCAGACTGCAGCTATGGAGCTCTTGCTACAGTGGCCTGGGCTGCATCTATGTCCCCTGTAAGACTGTGGCTTCCACAGACTGGGCTGTGTCTGGTCATGGCTATGCATATGGCTCCTGTGGTCTCTGCAGGTACAGCTCTGGCTGTGGCTGCTGCTTTTGAAGAGGCCATGGGAGACTCTCACTCCACACCTGAACATCAGGATTCACCGATTAAAAGCCCATTTGTTCTGGGCTTCTCTCATTAGTGGTGATCATGGTATATCTTGGAATACTCTTGTGCTATGGACTTACAGTCTGAGCTACAATTTCCCTGATGTTTCTTCCTCATAAGTGAGCTTATGTGATATTTCCCTTGTATCATCACAGTTCTCTCAGTTTAGAGGGAGATTGGTGCCGCATCAACTGCCTTGATGACGTTTCTGCTTGAGATCTCTTCCCCAGATGCTCTAACTCACTTCTTTTATACTTTAAAGCAATTATGAGTTTACGTCAATCTCTTAATATCCAATATTACTTACTGACAGTTTTTGTTTTTATTTTCACAGAGAGTATTAATTGATTCCTTTTGGGGTTCTTTCCTCTTACTCTTTCTAACCTAGTGTCTTTAATAATGCCAAGGTCAGTTGTCTTAAGGGAGTAACAATTTTTAAAGCTTTAGTTTCTTTCTTTGTTTCTGAAGTAATAATATCCCACATGCTTTTTAACACACTAAGTAAATAAATATTATTTACAGATTAGGTTATGACTTGCTTAGCACATGCCAACAAATAACAAAAAACGTTTAATTTCTCTAAAATTTCAGTTGTTGAAATCTCTTAAAGTAAATCATTGATATATTCTATTCTATTTCTGATCTTCTTTTCAAAAGATACTATTTCTTATGAAATTTATAACCTAAGAATTGTTTATAATTTATTAATTAATTAGATATTTTACAGACTACATGTTTAGCCATAATAATTGGATAAAAACACTATTTTGTATAAATGCTGACAAGTTTCTGGTCTCACCAGATTGCAGTTTAAGAGGTCTGATGGAACTGTGGTCACATATGAGTCTTAGCTAGGAAGGAACTGTTTCAATGTTCACAAATTTATAGCCAGATGTCAGTTTATTGCAGTTATTTGAATGAGAGGCTCATCCCTTGTTGTCTGTTAGCTGGAGCCCCTTGCAGGCTTTCCTCTGGAGGCCCATCTCAGGTCTAAGAGGCTTCCCCAAATCCCTTGTTACGTGCATCCCCAAATAAAGCTGCTTGCCTCTCAAAGCCAGAAAGGGTAGGAAAGAGACTACAGAAATATGGTGCCTAATCTTATGTAATAGAATCACACAATCAGTTTCATGTAATGATATATTTTTGCCTGATTCTATTGGTTAGAAGCATGTTTCAGATCTTATTTCAGATCTTACTCATGCTCAAATCTGTTCTCCCCTAGAAAATTAAACATTTCATTTTTGTTTTCAGGTTTATGTATGTAGGTGTCTGCAAAGTGTGATGATTAATATTTCTTCTGGTTCAAGATTTTTTTCCCCTTGTTATTTCTTATTTTGTATAAGCTTTTTCATTTTTTTCTGACCTAGTAGCATGTCACGAATAAATTTTGTTAAATGATGTGAAAAGCATAATTTTAACCCTTTGTTTATTTCTATTTTAAGTTTTTTTTATTAGTTACCTCACTGTTTTCTCCTTTTCTATTTATAATTTCCTTCTGATCACTTTCTTAGGCTTACGGGTTTTTCTTTATACAAATTTTTTACCTGGAATATGAATTATATTTTTCTTGTCTTTTTTAGTAATAAATGTGTTGTTACTATGATTCTCCTCTCATTACTAATCTACACAGTGTCGTAGATTCGTTATGCACTACTTTAATACCCACTAGTTATTTAAAAATTATGCAATTTCATTTTGCATGTTGTCTTTCAATTAAGTAAGTTTTAATAGAAATCGGTTTTGAAAATCCCATCGGAAATTGAAGTTTGATCTTTTTTGTTGTTTTTGTTCTTTCAAATTATTAATTTTGTTTCATTAGGTCAAAGAGCATTTTTTCCAGTTGTATTAGTCAGTCAAAGGGGTTCTGATTTAAAGCACCAAAAATCTGTTACCATGTGGTGGAGCAAAATAGCTGCAGACGTCTGGAAGGGTTCATGCTTCCTCTTCCTGTTCCTTTTAAGGCTCCATGTTCTCAGCTTTTTCCAATATTTGCTGTAGGCTGGGATAATTCTCTCTCCCAGGGCTAGTTTCTCTCTGGTCTCAGCTGCTCTGCTCTCTCCACAAAGCCAACTGTAAACTATCAGGCAAATGGCTCGTCTTTCTTCACAGGCCCGCCATGTCTAATGGAGCCTTCTCTCATTTCTTACCTATCTTTGTCTTTGTGTGTTTACTTCCCGGTCTGCAGGATCAAAACTCCAATTGTCTCCTCTGCCTTGTCGTTTTCTCTGTGAGTGCCCATCCCCTTGATCAATGTCCTACTGATGAGAGCTAATCAAAACCCTAGCCATAATTTAATCAAGTAAAAGTGAAACTTCTGAATTAAATACAATCTAAAGGTATCACTAGCCCAGAGGAAGAGACCAGTTTACAAATATAATCAGTATTTCTTTTTGGAATTCATCAATAATATCAAACTGCCACACCAGCATTTCTATTTCTCAAATTTACTAATATTTTCTTTATGAATTAATATATGAACAGAACCTCAGGGAACTGTTGGAAATTAATAAAACATCCAATATTCCTATAAGCATAGTCTGAGCAACAGCTGAGAGGAAGAGTATGGCTGAATGAGTACTCAAAGATATAGTGCATATAAATATTACAAGTTTGTTTTTCACCATATTTTGGAGTAATTATCTTAGTAGTTGCTCTAAGGCTTCCATAGTCAGCTTAACTGCACAGAATCTACTTCAGATTTTCATCAGCTTAATGCTGGTGTGCTAAGTAAATATTAATACTGTATAGGGCCTCCCTCTTTATCTTCCCCTTTTAAGTGCTCTTGTTGTAACTCATATTGCAATAACTTATTATGAACACAAATATACATTGTTATAATTATTTATATACATTTTTTGTCTTTTTAGTAAGACAGAAGACAAAATAGTAAGTATGTATTTATAGCCTGCGCTATATTAACCTTGTCATTTACCAACCTGCTTCTCTATATTTGTTGCTACATATTTGAGTTACTATCTGTTGTTATTTCCTTACTCCAACAAAGCTTCCACCTACCTACTCTGTGCTGCCCTTGGAAAATATATTACTTTTCTATATTTTGTAGGCTTATGACATTATATATATTGCATTATAACATTGTTTTTCAAGCAATAAAAAAAATTAAAAGGAGAATATACATGTATTTATATTCTAATTAAATAATCACCTTAACTTTCAATATTTGTATATTCCTGAGAATTTTGTGTATTGTTCAATGTAAATTACTTGCTTCATGAAAGCACTAGATTTAGTATATTTCTAAAGAAGGTCTCCTAAGAAATAGTTTTCTGTTTTGTGTATCAGGGAATGGCTTATTCACATTAATTATGAAAGATAGCATTGTTGGATATAAGTTTCTTGCTTGGCTTTCTCTAATCCTTCAGCACTTTTAAAAAGTCATCCCACTCTTTTCTGGCCTTCATTTTTTCATCATTGTTCTAAGTCACTCTCTTTAATGGGAATTCCCTTATGTGGGTTGAATTTTTTTCTCTACCTGCTTTCAAGATTTTCTTGCATCCTTGGATTCTAAACTTCTACTATGATGTGTTTGTTTGTAAGTATGATTATGTTTATTAGTGTAAATTCATGATCTGTTTTAGATTAATGCTTTCATCAATTTTGTGAAATTTTCAGCAATTATGTCTTTCAATATTTTTTCTGATTCTCTCTCTTTTGTCCTTCTGTTGCACTCATTATGCATATGGTGGTGTTTATACTGGTGTTCCACATTTCTTTTACATTTTTTCCTCATGTATATTCTTTTTTTTTTCTCTATTAGAGAAGCTGAGTTTTACAGAACAATCATGCAAAAAATACAGGATTTCCATTTGCCACCCCATTATTAACAAAGTGCATTGTTGTGAAACATTTATTACAATTGATGGTAGCACACTTCCAAAATTGTAATACTATTTATAACCCATGGTTTAATGCAAAGTTCCCTGCTTGCAGTGTGTAGTTCCAAGGACTTTATTAAATATATTAATTTACCATATACATACAATCTTATTATTTCCTCTTTTAATTAAATTCAGTTATATATTTCAGTGCTTTTAATTAAATTCACACTGTTGTGCTTACTTCACCACATCCATAAACAAAATGTTTCCATCATTCTAAATAGGGAATCCTGTACATTTTAGACTTAACTTCCCATTTCCTACCCCCATTCCATCCCCTAGTAACCTATATTCTAGATTCTGACTCAATGAGTCTCTTTCTTCTAATCATTTCAAATCAGTGAGATCATACATTGTTTGACCTTTTGTGTCTGGCTTATGTCACTGAATGTGATGTCTTCAGGCTCCATCCATGTTATCACAGTCCAGTATTGATTAATAGTGGTCACAGTGGGCATCGTTTTCTTGTTCCTGTTCTCAGAGGGAAAGCTTCATTCTTTTACCACTAAGTAGATTGATAGCTCTGGGATTTTCATAGATGCCCTTTATGATGTTGAAGATGTTTCCTTCTGTAAATACTTTTCTAAGTGATTTTATCTAGTAGTGGTGCTGGATTTGTCAATTGCAACGTTTGCATAAATAAAAATTTCACCTTTTTGTTTGTTTTCTTTCATTGTGGTACTGTGGTATAATAAATTAATTCATTTTCTTAGATTGATTCAACTTGTGTACCAGGGATAAATTCCACTTGACCATGTTGTACAATTCCTTTAATGTGTTGTTGAACCCAGTTTAGGTACTTTGTGGAGGTTTTTGCATCTGTCTTCATAAGAGATATTAGTATGTGGTTTTCTTTCCTAGTGTTACCTATATCTTGCTTTGATATGAAGGTAGTGTTGACCTAGTTTTGAATTAGGGGGTGTTCCTTCCTCTTCAATTTAATGGGAGTGTATGCAAAGAATTAGATTTAAGTCTTCTTGGAATGTTTTGGTAGAATTTCCCTGAGAAGCCCTGTGGTACTGGGATTTCCTATGTTGGGAGGTTTGTGATTACTGATTCAACTCTTTACTAATAATTAGGTTGTTGAAATCTTCTATTTGTCTTGAGGAAATGTAGGTCGTTTGTGTGATTCTAAGAATTTGTCCACTTCATCTAGGTCATCTAATTTTTGGCATATAGTTGTTCATACTCTTATAGTCCTTTTTATTTCAGCAGGGTCTGTAATAATGTCTCCCTTGTAATTTCTGATTTTCATTTTTTGAATCCTCTCTCTTTTTTTAAAATTCAGTCTAGCGATAGGTTTATCAGTTATAATGATACTTTCAAAGAACCAACTTTTTGTTTGTTGATTCCCCCTATTAATGTTTTTTTTTTATTCTTTGACCTCCATTCTAATTGTTGTTATTTCCTTTTTTCTACTTGCTTTTGGTTCCTTTGCTCTTCTTGTTATATATCTTCCATTTTAGGTTAGATCCCCAAGTTGTCTTCTCTCTTCTTTCTCTGTATAAGCATTTAGAGCTATGAAATTCCTTCTCAGCACTGCCTTTGCTGCATCTAGTAAATTTTGGCATGTTTTATTTTCATTTATATTTTGCTCTTGATATTTCCTAAATTCCCTGTGTTTTCATTTTAACCCACTTATTGTTTAAGGGTATGTTCTTTAACTTCTACATATTTGTGAATTTTGCATTTTTTTCTTTTATTGATTTCTATCTTTATTTGATTGTGGTCTGGAAATTCAGTATGTTTGAATTAATTGTGACTTACTTTGCTACATAAAATATGATCTCTCCAGGTAAATGATCTTTGTACATTCAAAGAATTTGTATTCTGTCTTTATTTTAGGTAGTAAGTACATATATGTATATATATATATACATTTATCTATATTTATGTATATATGTATAAATATACATTTCTGTTGGTCTAGTTAGTTTAGAATAATATACAATTCTTTTATATCAATATTAATCTTCTGATTAAATTTTCTAACCATTATTTAAAGTTGTTTATTACAGTCTCCCTCTATTAAAGTAGAATCATTATTTTCTCCCTTCAGTTTTGTCAGTCTGACTTGCATTAAATATTTTGAAGCTGTGCTTTTCGTTACGTATATATTAATTTTTACAACTTCTTTTTGATTTGTCACCTTATTCATATACATAATGACCATTTTTGTCCCTTGTAACCATTTTTGACTCGAAGTTTTTTTTATCTGATATTAGTAGAGCTACCTCAATTCTCTTTTTCTTATTCCCTGCATTGTAAATTTTTTCCATTCTTTCACTTTCAAACTACTTGTAACTTTGAATTTAGGGTGAATTACTTGCAGACAGCACTTAGTTAGGTCATGTCTTTCTATCTTTTCTGAGGATCTCTGCCTTTTCAATTGAGAGTTTAATCCATTTATATTTAAAATCACTATTGATAATGCAGTACATTCTCTTGCTATTTTGCTATTAAGCATTTGTATGTCATAACTTTTTGTCACTCAATTCTGTTAATGTATGCTTTATATTTATTTGTATTTCACTTTTGTATCATATAGTGTCTTCTGTTATGTATCTGCTTATAGTTTCATCTGTTTCAATTGTGGTTGCTATGGAATTAAAATTTAACAACCTAAATATGTAGCAACCATATTTGTTTTTTTACCAATTTAGTTTCAATAGTACTCATATATACTTTTCCTTTGCCCCACAGTCCTCCAACATTTTTTGTACCTCTCGCTATATATAACTTTGTGACTTTGTATACATATGTTCACAGATTTATCAAGACTTTTAAAAAATTTTATTGATACATATTAATAAAGCATAAATCCATTCAAAGTGTACAATCTGTGTTATTCAGTACAATTCATAGCTGTGCTTTCATCACTTCAATAATTTTTAGAGCATTTTCATTATTCCAGAAGTAATAATAATAAAAAACAGAAACCAACCAAACAAACAAAACTCATCACTCTCGATCATCTCCATGCTTCCTTCCTTTCATATTTGCTATTCTGTTTCCTTCTTTCTAGTATATTTATATTTTTATTTTATAAAACAATCTTATATATGCAAAATCTCCCATATTCATATTTTACAAGAGATTTCACTATGCTATAGAATTCCATGTTAGGTTTTTTAGCTTTCCTTCTAGTGGTATACATATTCTTTGACTTTCTATTTCCACCATTGTCATACCCATATAAGAACTCTGTTAGTCACTAAAAACGTGATATTCTCTCACCATTTTCACTCATTTCCAAAACTGGACAAAAAAGCTGTTTAACCTCCTCTGCAGAAATTAATCCCAGATTTTCTTTTTCTACCCAAATTATTCTTTGTGATGACGTGTCTTCTAATTGTTAGCTCCATGAATTTACAAAATATATTTAGGTCTTAATAGTGCAATCATGCATTATATGTCCTTTTGTGTCTGGATTGCTTCACTCAATAGAATGTCATCCAGGTTCATCAATGTTGTATTTGCTCACAACTTCATTTCTTTTTACCACTGCATAATATTCCATCATGTGTATACATAACAATTTGTTTATCCATTCATCAGTTCATGGACACCTTGGTTCTTTCCAATTTTAGTCAATCATGAATAATGCTGCCATTAGCATCGATGTGCAGATGTGTGTTCATGTCAGTTCTCTCAGTTTTTCTTGGTAATATACAGTAATGTTATTGCTGGGTCCCATAGCAAGTCTATATTCAACTTCTTTAGGACCTGCCAACCAGTCCTCCACAGTGCTTTAACATTCTACATTCCCAACAAGTGAATAAGCATTCCTATCTCTCCATATCTTCTCCATTTACAGTTTTCTAACTTTTTATATTGGCCAGCCTAATATGAATGAAATGATATCTCATTGTAGCTTTGATTTGCATTTCTCTAATTCCTAGTGATGTTGAACATTTTTTTCCTGTGTTTCTTGGCCATTTGTATTTCTCCTTTGGATAACTGTCTTTTCAAATCTTTTACCCATTTTTAATTGGGTCACTTATCTTTTCATAATTGGTTTGTATGTTCTTTTTATATATCATGGATAATAAACTCTGATCAGATATGTGATTTCCAAACATTTTCTCCCTTTGGGTAGGCTGTCTTTTTATACATTAACAAAGTCCTTGAGGTGCAAAAGAGTTTAATTTTGAGGAGGTTCCATTGATCTATTTTTCCTTTTGTTGCACATGCTTTGGATGAAAGGTTTAATAACTACCACTTACCAAATAATCTCTAATGTGTTTTCCTAAATTTTCTTTTAGGAGTTTTATGTTTGTCACTTTTATATTTAGGTACTCGATTCATTTTGAGTTAACTTTTGTATAAGGTGTAGATGGGATCTTCTTTCTTTCTTTTGAATATGGCTATACAGTTCTCACAGCACTATTTGTTGAGTAGACTGTTCTAGCCCAGCTGGGAGGGCTTGACCTCCTTTTCAAGAATCACTTGACTGTTGATGTAAGGGTCTATTTCTGATATCTCAATTCAGTTTCATTTGTCAATCTGTCTGTCTTTATGCCAGTACCATGGTGTTTTTACCACTGTAGCTAAGAAATATGCTTTCAAGTCAGGAAGTGAGAGTCCTCTAACTTTGTTCTTCAAGTTAAAGAATTTTTCATCTTAGTGGCCACTAACCCATCCAAATGTATTTAATAATTGGATTTTCCATTTCTGTAAAAAGGCTGTTGGAATTTTTATTGGGATTGCATTAAATATGTAAATCAGTTTGGGTAGATTTGATGTCTTAATGATAATTAACCTTGCAATCCATGAACATGGAATGTCCTTTCATTTATGTCTTCTTCCTTTTCTTTTAGCAATATTCTGTTGTTTTTTGAAAAAAAAACTCCTCTATGTCCTTGGTAAAGTTTTTTCTTAAATATTTGATTGTTGTAATTGCTATTATAAATGGACTTTTCTTCTGAAATCCTCCTCATGTTGCACATCAGTAGTGTATAGAAACACTATTTATTTTTGTGTATTAATCTTCCTTTCTACCACTTTGCCAAACTTGTCTTTTAGTTCTAGTAGCTTTGTTTTGGATTTTTCAGGATTTTCTAGATTAAAAGATCATATCATCAGCAAATATTAAAAGTTTTACCTCTTGCTTTCTAGCCCTATTGTTCTCAGTAGAACTTCAGCACAATAATGAGTAAATTTGGTGCCTGTGGGTATCATTGTCCTCTTCCTGATCACAGCAAGAAAGCTTTCAGTCTTTCACTGTTGAGTACAATAAGTATTGTAATGATTTATTACACAGCAACTGCTAATTAATCTATTGAGAATGTGGAGATTGTCAAGTTGATATATTTGAAAACACATGCTTCTTTGTAAAATATTTTAGAAAAACAGAAATATGCTTGTACTATTTTGTCAGATTGATTTAGTCATTTAACAGACATTTGGAGGATGTATTATGCGTATTGTTTTGGGAAGTTGATCATGTGACATCTTAATGTAAATGTATTTCCAAATATGAATGTTCTTCATTCATAAAATAAAAACTATGACAGCAATGTAAGAACATTAGAGAAATGACTATGTATTAGGAGACATGGTAAAGAATGACATTATATTTATTGCTGGGACTTTGAGATATGATTCCATAGAATTTGGTCATAGGTGTTTCAAATATTGAACATAAGTCTGTCAAAAGCAAATTATTCCATGACCAAATCATATTATAAGTGATCTTAAATCAAATATATTCTTATATCAGACAGTGTTTATAAAGTATGCATATGCCTACATTCATTGTTTTGGAAAATATAAATTTGGAATTTAATTTATATAAGCATCTATCACAAAATTTCTTCACTAAGAATTTCATTTCTTACATTACATTTTGATGGTTGGTTCTTGAGTCATGTTAGAATTATTTGTAAAATGAGATTTTGTGTTCTCAAAGTAGATAAAATTTTAAGAGTGAAGATGAAATTGAAGAATCTGTACCAGTTTTCCTAGCCTCATTGACATGCTTATATCCTTGAATAATTTCTTAGTTAATAAAGGCAAGCCAACACACCAATAATGATCCAACAGACAGTGGAGTGTGTGTTGAACTTTTGATTTTGAATGGAGAAGGTGAAGTGTAAAACATTGTTATGAAATTAAAAATGATGCCTTCACTGCTGCCATATCAGGGTGGATATGAACAATGGATGTAAATGCACATTAATTCCCAATCTTTTAAAGCATATTATTTTCTAAAAATTGCATTACCTTGGGAAAGAAAAATACTCAGTTATTGAATTTTGCTCTCTCTGTCTCTCTGTTTCTCTCTTTTATTTTTCCTTGCTTCACTGTGTATCTCCCTTACTCGCTCACATACATACACACACACATACACACACACATAAATATACTCAAAAGTGATTGAAAAATAGAAATGTGACTTAAAATAAAACCTTTAGCAAGAGTTGATTAAATGTGTGACATTTTGAATCTGAGTGAATCTAAAAACTCATGCCCTAGGGTTTATTCCTGTGCGTACGGAAGCCTATGATAGGATGGGATTCATTTGGGTGAGAGGGCTTTGATTGGAGTGCTCCAGTGAGGTATGATCCAGGGTGGGTTTTAGTTTTCTTAGTGGATTCTTTTATAAATGGAGGACTGAAAACAGAGACACGCGGTAAAAAAGCAGCAGAGATGGATAGAAGGAACCAAGGAGTTCTTAAAGGAATCTGGGGGAGAAGAAGCTACTGATGGTTAAACCAGAAGCTGAAGAAGTGAAAACCAGAACAGAAGCAGATGCTTCCACGTACCTTGCCTTGTGGAAGGAGTCCAGGATAGCCAGCAGTCGATGTTTGCTGAAACAGCATGTCTGATAATGCCTTGATTTAGACATCTTCATAGACTTAAAATTCTAAGCATTTAACCAAATAAATTCCCTTTAAAAGCCAACCCATTTCTCAGATATTGATCCTAGCAGCTTTCAGAAAATAAAACAGAAATTGGTACCAGGAAACTGGGATGCTGTTGTTATGCAAATACCAAAAATTTTGAACTCAGAAGGTGAACAGTGGTAACGGGTAGATTCTGGAAGAATTCTGAGCTGCTTGATAGAAAACGCCTTTTGGATTGAAGGCATTGTTGGTAAAAATAAGGATCTAAAGATCCTTCCGATGAGGACTTAGACTGATGTCTGTATCATTGAAAACAGGAAGGAAGGTGATCCTTGCATTAAAT
Source organism: Cabassous unicinctus (assembly GCA_029593785.1). Taxonomy (NCBI): domain Eukaryota; kingdom Metazoa; phylum Chordata; class Mammalia; order Cingulata; family Chlamyphoridae; genus Cabassous; species Cabassous unicinctus. Next base: position 17,049 of record JAQZBX010005382.1, read on the forward strand.
TTGCAGAGAACTTGGCTGAATTGACTCCTTTGTTGGATGGAAGGCACAATTTGAAAGTAATGAGCTTGGTACATAGCTGAGGAGATTTTCAGACTAAATGTTGAAAGTGTGTTCTTGCTTATCCTTGCAACTCAGCAAATGCAAGAGGAAAGGGATAATCTGAGAACTGAATTCCTGGGCACAAAAGAAACTAGAAATTGATGGAAGGGAAATTCTGAGCTTCCTGAAAAGTAGTCCCCAGAGAATAAATACCTACTTGAGGATTTAACTAACATGGAACTCAGTCAGTCTTTTCAGTGTAAGTCATGATTGGAAATATAGTTATCCAGGAAACATTTGTGGAAAGCCTTATTGTCTGACTGGGTGGATCCCTGTTTCCTCCATGCCTTATTTTTTTTTAGATATCTGAATGAATGAAGCCACTGTCAGCCTGAACTAAAAGGGACTGAAAAGGTAAAGATTGAGGGAAAATTGCTTCAAGAGCAAAGTCATGGAATCTAATGTCTGGACTTAAGATGCTTTCTTGGGCCAAAAAAAGGACCCTACACACGTGTGTGGAAAAGCTGAGTTTGCCCCAGGGTCCAGGGTTTCTGGCATCCGACCTACATTTAGACAATATCACTGATGATGCCTTGAATTGAACATATAAAAAGCTTAGAAATTTAAAAACCTAAAATATTCCTTTTATAAATAAAGCCTATTTTTGGTATAATGCTCCCACAGCTCTTAGCAAACATGAATTTATCATTTAATCATTTAAATATTTTAAATGAATCTGTGTTCACATGTTTAATGTTAATTTATACAAGGAAACAAATGTTTATTTTTTGTGATATATGCCAGATGATATTTGTCAGTCAAGGTGAAAGAGCTCAGGTCTGGATGTTTTCTGCTCTGTAAGTCTGGGATATGAATTCCATTTTATGATTGTATAATTACCCTGAAGAGTCATGCAGACAGAGATTATGTGTTGTAAGTCAATGACTGATATTCTGAAATGTTTTATAAGTTTTTCAGTAGAATCCATAGGATTTGTATCATCCAGAGTAAAGGAAATTGAGTACCTGTATCTAAAAGTACCTTAACCAGAACATTCAACGGCACAGCTGTATCTATTACAACCATAACGATAGAAGAGGTGACTATAGTAGTTGCTATAGTAGCACATTTTGTCAAGAGTAGAAGTGTCAATTGGCCAGCATGAAATCAGCTTCCTGATTTTGAATGTCAATATCTTCACAGGGCCTTTTATATACAAGCAGTCATGACTGGGCCAAACACAGACATTTTTGGCCTCATAGTTAAGGTTTGTTTGCAATAGATTTCCAAAGAAATCTCCTATTTCCTTAAGTGAAGTGAGTTTTCAGAGCCATAATTATTTATTTATGATGGCTGTGTTCTCACCTACTAGTCTCTAGCCTTTATTAAGAAGTATCTATTTATTTTGAAGAATGGTGTTCACTCTATATGAATTCTGTTTGAGGGTATTTAACATATTTGATCAGGTACCATGGAAATCCATGAGCATACAAGACATTATAGATACTTTTTTTCATAGCTCATTTGATGAAGCTTCCTCTTCACTGTTTATAAAAATGTGACCTTGCTCTTTATCAATGGTTTATTGGGCAATTTTGACTGCTCATTCCAATTCTTTCTTCAATTGAAAATAAGTTTCAGTACAGTATACTTTTTCTCCATATATTAATGGGCATGTAGGATGAAACACATTGGAGTCAAAGCACAGTAATTTTCATTGCTGCTGAATTTCTCTTCACTTCTGAACTGACCCCAGCAATGATCTGATCAAGTGACATTTGGATGAAATTGAATCATTTGGGTATTGAGGTTCTGGAAAAAGAAGAATGTTTAGACAAGTGAATAGGCATCCTTTTCTCAGTATCCTAAATATATTGTATTAAAGTAACAGAAAACATTAGCAAAGATTTATAAGCACTATACATTAATTTGTGTATTTTCCATTAACACATTTGTTAACAGGGAAATCCTTACAATGGCCATGCCTTGTCATAGATATTGAACCATGTGAATATTCTCAAATATATTGTGCTGTTAATATCATTTGATTTTTTTTTTTTCATAGCATGGATAGTTATTTTTAGTGTAAACCATTTGAGAAAATTTGATTTTAACACAGTTATCCATGGAATTAAATATTTTCTATACTGAGAAATTTAGATGACTTTTAATACATTATGACTAGCAACTATTCTCAATCTTATGACCCGGTTTTTAAAATTATCTACTACACATTTACAATTTTCTAAGTATTTCCAGCAACATATCATGGTCTTTAAAAAAAAAAGTCTGCACTGTCAACATGATAATATTTCAAAATGCCTGTGACTTTTTCAATCATTCAAGCAAATGTTTTCTATTTCTTGAAGGCCAAGATGACATACAATTTTATATATAAATGATCCTTCAAATGACTAATATTGAAATTCCATTAGTTTGATTTTTTTCTTCCAATAGGTATATGTACACAATTTAGTAAGCTAGAAGTCCATGACTAAAGTGTTCACAGTCCATCCATTCTCTGCAGACTGTAGTTTTCTAGTGGTAGCCTGCAGGCAATTCAAACCTCAATTTCTAGTTCTAACACCAGCAGTAATTTGACTTCTTACATTTAATGTTCTGAAATGGTAAGCAGGTGATTACCTGGATGAGAGACTGTCAAACACAAAGAAGATTAGCAGACCTACCATGTGTGCTTATTCAGATAAGGGATATCCCTTAAACCTATAAGGTAGGGGAAAAAAACTCCAGATGATATCAGGTCACCTAAATATCCAAATCTTGGGTTTATAGAAACAGGCAAAGACAGAGGAATATATAAAATCATGATGGAAAATAGGAATATTGTCTAAGATTTTGCCTGAGCTTCTATATAAATCACCAGTGTTGTTGGCTTAAACAACATAAACTTATTTTCTCAGTTTTTGATGTTATAATTTCAAAACCAAAGTGTTTGCAGGTGGTGCACTGTCTGAATTCTGTATTGTTCTTTTGCTGACTTACCAGCTATCCACAACTCAAGTTTATCTCCCAAAATATGGCAATTTTTCCTCTATTCTTCTCTGTTACTACTCTATTTAAATTTCCTCTACATATAGACTCCAATCATATTAGATTAAGTACACACTTCTTCAGTATGACCTCATCATAGCTAATAATATTTTCAAAATCAATATTTACAAATGAACTTTCATATTCACACTGTGATTCAGTTTGGCCTCATTTAAGATCTTCAAATATCCAGTGTACCAGTTGATTCACACACACAGGACTGGGAGTTAGGACTTGAACATATTTTTGTCAGGACACAATCCATTTGATAACAGTTTTGGAGTGACACATTCATAGTTTAAAAAATTAACAAATGAGCTAATGTTTAAATGTTATTTGTGGATGTTTGCAGTGGTTACAAATTTATCAAAAGAAAGTTTAATTTTGAAATAACTGGGTTTTAGGCTTTTGTCTTTTAGGAAGAAGTTACAATTTTGTGAGGAAGCAATCAAATATGTACACATGGAAGGCCAGCTTTAGATGGTATTAGAATTATGTGGAAGGACAAAAAATTAAACTTAAAAATAAAGAAGATTTGCCATGTGGAAATTGGAAAAGGGACGAATAAAACTGTCAAATGTTGAGTACGAGAGCCTGTGCCACAACACTTTAGTCCCCTTTTCAAGAAACTGATCATCATGACTGAGGTTTAATACACATCACTCTTATAGGATTGTAGCGTAAAGGAGTTTCCCTTTTACAATCATCAGGATAAGAAAAGGATGGTGAAATAAGGAAGAAACAAATTACATTTAAGTTGGTTTAAATTTATTGAAGGAATTATTCAGATATCACAAGAAACATTTAACTGAATTGGTAAAAAATATTCTTCATTATCTGCACATAAAATCAAAGGGAGATGACATCTTTAGTTCTTTCATGTCAGCCTAGAGTTGGATAGTTGCTATTGCAGACACTGGAGGGGAAGATCACAACCAAGAGCAGGCGCTTCATGGGTGGGCACATCCATAACTCAAGGGCTCAATTAAATTTTTCAGTAGAATCCACCTGACCAGTATCTTCCATAGTAAGATGGGCGGTAGCAGCCATATCCATAACCACCATAGCCACGATAGCCACAGCCATAGCCACAGCCCAGGCCACCATAGCCATAGCCACAGCCTAGGCCACCATAGCCATAGCCACAGCCTAGGCCACCATAGCCATAGCCACAGCCTAGGTCACCATAGCCATAGCCCAATCCTCCACAGTAGTTGCCGTAATAGACCATGTTGCCAGGAGTTGATTGTTCAAGTGTGGGAGAGGAAGAGATGGTCTTGAATGTGAATATCACCATCTCTGCAAGACCTTTTATACTTCCTCTGTAATAGGTGTCACAGATCACAGGCAATGTTGCCCTCATAAAAATTAATTTTGCATTAACTACAAACACCACCACCAACCAAACCTTCATACCTCTCATTTCATTGGGCATCATGAAGCCTTCATAATCAAGATGACAGTGCTATTCTATCAAGATTTTCACAAGCAAACCAGGTGTCTTGAATGACACTTTCTGGACCTGGTTTGAAAGGTCTTGCTCACTGAAAGCTTCAGTTTTATTTCCACGAGGAGAATCTATGATCACAGAAACAACGCAATCCACAAATATTCAGTTTTTATGGTTTACTAATATCCTCAATTTCATCAAACCATTTTGGTCTAGGAAGGGATCCAGTATGGATTTTCAAAATTAATTTTAGATTAAGTATAATTATCATCATCCTATATACACATGGGACAACTGAAACAGAAATATGTAAAATGACAGGCTAAATGCCACACTTCTAAAAGTGGAAAATTTAAGATTTGAATTCAGAGATTCCAAAAAGCTTTATGCCTTTCTCCTATGTTCTAGTGACTTTACATGAAGTCATGTAAATGTGAATCTAAATTTAGAGGGATATTTGATTCATTTCTGCAATTCAGCTCTTAATGGCTATAAAACTATTGGTCAACTTTAATGTTTCCCGAAATGTGAGATATTTTTTTCAAGAACTCTTTGTGAAAATCTGCTATGTCCCATGAAAATGTAACTTATCCAATAAGATATGTTTAAATAAAGATATACCTAGTCTTAACTTCTAGACAGATGCAAATACACCAAAGATCATGAAGTTTAAAAAATATTTCATGAAAATGAATTTTCAGAAAAGAAATGAAATATTATTCTGAAATAGCACTGGATTCAGATTCTAAAACTGAAGCCACAGGGATGATATGCATTGTTTTAAATTGTGTGATTTAAAAATCCTGGTGTGAGAAAGAATGGTCCTGTTTACCAGGTCTGGTGATCCAGAATTTCAAACTATCAGCTGTCTATCAGCAGTTTCATGAAACTCAGTGATATTTTTCTTTTGATTTTCGTAGTAAACTACCAGTGATGTGAAAATTAGGAGGAGAACTGTTAAAGGAAAATTCTTAGGTTTGAAAGCAGAAAGAATCTCAAGCATAAATAAGATTATCATGACCTGGTTTTTGTCAACAAAAGAAATAAAAATTATTGTTTGACTGGAACAGGTCAGAGCTAGGCTGTAGAAAATGCTGCTTTCTGTTATTAAGATTGACTATAAAATGATAATTTGAAGATCCAGTGTGAGTAGGGCTTTGAAGATGGTACAATTGTTTATATTAGTGGCCCACAATTGTTTTAGATGTGGCTAAACACAGGAAACCTCTACAATGCCTCTGAGGCCATGCTCTATATCCAGGAGTCCACAATTTACTCAGGAAAGGTCCTGTTAATTTACAGATATGGCAGGTAGGGTGGGTCCCAAATATGCTGGGAGCATGTAAAATGTCCTCTGACAAGATCATTGTCTTTGCTACACAACAACCTCAACAACGAAAACCATGTGTGGAAACTACTATGGAAACTACAGAGCAGACAGCAGCTATGGGAACTCTTGCTAAAGTGGCCTGGGCTGCATCTATGTCCCCTGTAAAACTGTGGCTTCCACAGACTGGGCTGTGTCTGGCCGTGGCTATGCATATGGCTCCTGTGGTCTCTGCAGGTACAGCTCTGGCTGTGGCTACTGCTTTTGAAGAGGCCATGGGAGACTCTCACTCCACACCTGAACATCAGGATTCACCAATTAAAGCCCATATGTTCTGGGCTTCTCCGTTTAGTGGTGATCATAGTATATCTTCGATCCCTCTTCTGTTAAGGACTTACAGTCTGAGCTACAATTTCCCTGATTTTTCTTCCTCAGAAGTGAGCTTATGTTAAAGTCACCTTTTATCATCTCAGTTCTCTCCTTTTAGTAGGATATTAGTGTTGCAGCACCGCCTTGTTGAATTTTCTGCTTGAGATCTCTTTTGAAGATGTTCTAAGTCACTTCTTTTATCCTTTAAAGCAATTATGAGTTTTACTTCAATCACTTAATGTCCAATATGTCTTACTGACAGTTTTTATTTTTATTTTCATGGAGGGTAGTAATTGATTCCTTTTGGGGTTATTTTCTCTTACTCTTTCTAACCTAGTGTCTTTAGCAATGTCAAGGTCTGTTTTCTTAAGGGACTAGTTTGTATATAACTTTTAGTTTCTTTCTTTGTCTGAAGGAATATTATCCCACATGCTTTCTAACACTTTAACTAAATAAATATTATTTATAGAAAAATGTTTAATTTCTCTAAAATTTCAGATTTTGAAATGTCTTAAAGTAAATCATTGATATAGCTATATTCTCTTTCTGACCTTTTTAAAAGATACTATTGCTTATGAAAGTTATAATCCAAGAAGAGTTTAAAATCTATTACTCTATTAGATATTCTAGGGACTTCATGGTGAGCCTTAATAATTGGATAAAACACTATTTCATGTAAATACTGCAATTTTATGGTCTCACCAGATTAAAATTTAAGAGGTCAGATGGAACTGAGGTCACACATGAGTCTTAGCTAGGAAGGAACTGTTTCAAAGTTCACAGAGTTATTGCCAGATTTCAGTTTATTAGTTATTTAATGAGACTCATCCCTTGTTGTGTGTTAGCTGTAGCTCCTTGCAGACTTTCTTCCTCTGGAGGCCCATCTCAGGTCTAAGAGGCTTCCCCAAATCCCTTGCTAAATGCATCCCCAAATATAGCTGCTTGCCTCTCCAAGCCAGAAAGGGTAGGAAAGAGACTACAGAAATATGGTGCCTAATCTTACGTAATAGAATCACAAAAATCACTTTCAAGTAATGATATACTTTTGCCTGATTCTATTGGTTAGAAGCATGTTTCAGATCTTATTTCAGATCTTACTCATGCTCAAATCTGTTCTCCCCTAGGAAATTAACCATTTCATCTAGGTTTTCAGGTTTATATATGTAGGTGTCTGCAAAGTGTGATGATTAATATTTCTTCTGGTTCAAGATTTATTTTCCCTTGTTATTTCTTATTTTGTATAAGATTTTAAACTTTTTTTTCTGACCTAGTAGCAAGTCATGTAAAAATTTTGTTAAATGATGTAAAAAGCATAATTTTTACTTTTTTTATATCTATTTTAATTTTTTATTGGCTACCTCATTGATTTCTCCTTTTCTATTTATGATTTCCTTCTGCCCACTTTCTTGGGCTTGCTAGTTTTTCTTTATATAGATTTTTGGCTGGAATATTAATTATTTTTCTTTCATTTTTTAATGATAAAGGTGTTGTTATGATGATTCTCTTCTAATAACTGATCTATATAATATCGTAGATTCATTATGCACTACTTTAATACCCACCAGTTATTTTAAAATTATGGAATTTCATTTTGCATGTTGTCTTTCAACCAAGTAAGGTTTAATAGATGTTGTTTTTTAAATTTTCCTGGGGAAATTGATGTTTGATTTTGTTTTTGTTTTTGCTCTTGCAAATTATTAATATTGTTTCATTAGGTCAAAGAGCATTTTTTCCAGTTGTATCAGTCGGTCAAAACGATGCTGATGCAAAGTACCAGAAATCTGTTCGGTTTTATAATGGGTATTTGTTTGTGATCGAAGTTTACAGTTAGTTACCGGGCTGTAAAGCTCAAATTACTTCCCTCACCAAAGTCTGTTGCCATGTGTTGGAGCAAGATGTCTGCCGATGTCTGCAAGGGTTGAGCCTCCCTCTTCCACTTAAGGCTCCATAGTCTCAGCTTCTTCCAATATCAGCTGTAGGCTGGGATAAGTCTCATCTCTCCCGGGGCTCATTTCTATCTGGTCTCAGCTGCTCTGCTCTCTACACAAGACCAAGTATAAATTGTCAGGTGTATAGTTCATCTGCTTTCTGGGGCTTAGCCTTGTCTAACGTAGCCTTCTCTCCTTCCTCATGCATCTGTGTTTTTTGTGTTTTTTTGTGTTTACTTCCCAGGCTCCAGGATCAAAATTCCAATTGTCTCCTCTGCCTTGTGGTTTTCTCTGTGAATGCCCACCCCCTTCGTCAATGCCCTACTAATGAGACCCAATCAAATCCCTATTCATAATTAGGAAAAGGTGAAACTTCTGAATTAAATACAATCTGAAGGTATCACTAGCCTAGAGGAAGAGAACAGTTTACAAACATAATCAGTATTTCTTTTTGGAATTCATCAATAATATCAAACTGCCACAGCAGTATTTCTACTTTCAAAATTAACTAATATTTTCTTTATAATCTAATATATGAACAGAACCTCAGGGAACTGTTGGATATTAATAAAACACTCAATATTCCTATAAGCATAGTCTGAGCAACAGCTGAGAGGAAGAGTATAGCTGAATGAGTTTTCAAAAATATAGTAACTATAAACATTACAAATTTGTTTTCCACTATCTTCTGGAGAAATTACCTCAGTGGTTGCTCTAAGGCTTCCATAGTCAGCTTAACTGTACAGAATCTACTTTGGATTTACATCAAGTTAATTCTTGTGAGCTTTGAAAATATTATTTATGTATAGGGCCTCTTTATATTCCCTTTTTAAGTGCTCTTGTTGTAACTCATATTGCAATAATATATTATAAACACAAGTATACAATGTTATAATTATTTACAGATATTTTTTTGTCTTTTTAAGAAGACAGAAGACAGAATAGCAAGTATATATTTATAACCTGTTCTATATTAACCTTGTCATTTTCCAACCTAGCTCTCTAAATTTGTTGCTACATATTTGAGTTACTATCTGGTGTAATTTCCTTACTCCAACAAAGTTTCCACCTACCTACTCTGTGCTGGTCTTGGCAAATTTATTACATTTCTATATTTGTAGGCTCAAATGCCATTATATATATTGCATTATAACATTGTTTTTTCAAGCAATAAAGAGAAAAATGGAGAATATACATGTATTTATACTCTAATTACATAATTACCTTAACTTTCAATATTTGTTTATTCCTGAGAATTTTGTGTATTGTTCAAGTAAATTGCTTGCTACATGAAAACATTTGATTTAGTATATTTCTAAAAGTCTCCCAAGAAACTGTTTTTTGTTTTGTGTATCGGTAAATGGCTTATTCACATTAATTTTGAAAGATAGCATAGTTGGATATATGTTTCTTACTTGGCTTTTTCTTATCCTTCAGCACTTTTAAAATGTCATCTCACTAATTTCTGGCATTCATTTTTTCATCATTGTTCTAAGTCACTCTCTTTAATGGGAATTCCCTTAAGTGGGTTGAATTTTTTTCTCTACCTGCTTTCAAGATTTGCTTGCATCCTTGGATTCTAAACTTCTACTATGATGTGTTTTTTTGTAAGTATGATTATGTTTATTAGTGTAAATTCACGATCTGTTTTAGATTAATGCTTTCATCAGTTCTGTGAAGTTTTCAGCAATGATGTCTTTCAATATGTTTTTCTGATTCTTTCTCTCTCTTTTGTGCTTCCGTTGCACTCATTATGCATATGGTGGTGTTTATACTGGTGTTCCACATTTCTTTTATATTTTTTCCTTATGAATATGCTTTTTTTTCTCTAATAGAGATGTTGAGTTTTACAGAACAGTCATGTGATAAATACAGGATTTCCATATGCCACCCCATTATTAACAATGTGCATTTCTGTGGAAAATTTATTACAATTGATGGTAGCACACTTCCAAATCATAATGTTAATTATAAGCCATGCTTTATTCTAAGGTTTCCTGCTTGCATAGTGTAGTTCCATGGATTTTATTAAATGTATTCATTTACCATATGCAGACAATCTTATTATTTCCTCTTTTAAACAAATTCAGTTATATATTTCAGTGCCGTTAATTAAATTCATACTACTGTGCTTACTTCACCACATTCATAAACAAAACGTTTCCATCATTCCTGATAGGGAATTCTGTACATTTTAAGCCTTAACTTCCCATTTCCTACCTTCACTCCATCTCCTACTAACCTATATACTAGATTCTGTCTCTATGAGTCTGCTTCTTCTAATCATTTCAAATCTGTGAGATCATACAATATTTGATCTTTTGTGTATGACTTATGTCACTGAATGTGATGTCGTCAGGCTTCATGCATATTATCACAGTCCAGTTTTGATTAACAGTGGTCATAGTGGTCATCGTTTTCTTGTTCCTGTTCTCAGAGGGAAAACTTCAGTCTATTACCACTAAGTAGATTGCTAGCTCTGAGATTTTCATATATACTCTTTACAATGTTGATAATATTTCCTTCTATACCTAGTTTTCTAAGTATTTTCATCAAGCAGTGGTGCTGAATTTTCAATTGCAAATTATGCATAAATAAAGATTTCATCTATTTATTTTTTTGTTTTTTTTCATTGTATTAGTGTGGCATAATAAATAAATTCATTTTCTTAGATTGAATCAATCTTGTGTACCAGGGATAAATCCCACTTGACCATGTTGTCAATTCCTTTAATGTGCTGTTGAACCCAGTTTAGGGTTACTTTGTGGGGTTTTTTGCATCTTTCTTCATAAGAGATATCAGTACGTAGTTTTCTTTTCTAGTTTTACCTATATCTTGCTTTCATATGAAGGTAGTCTGACCTAGTTTTGAAATAGGGTGTGTTCCTTCTTCTTCAATTTTATGGTAAAAGAATTAGATTTAAGTCTTCTTGGAATGTTTGATAGAATTCTCCTGAGAAGCCCTGTGGTACTGGGCTTTCCTATGTTGGGAGGTTTGTGATTACTGATTCAAACTCTTTGCTAATAATTGGGTTGTTTGAAATCTTCTATTTGTCTTGAGGAAATGTAGGTCATTTGTGTGATTCTAAGAATTTGTCCACTTCATCTAGGTCATCTAATTTTTGGCATATAGTTGTTCATACGATACTCTTATAGTCCTTTTTATTTTAGCAGGGTCGGTAATAATGTCCCTTTTGTAATTTCTGAATTTCACTTTTTGAATCTGCTCTCTTTTTTAAAAACTTCAGTCTAGTGGTAGGTTTGTCAGTTTTATTGATCCTTCCAAAGAACCAACTTTTTTCTGTTCATTCACCATGTTGATTTTTTTTTTTCTATTTCTTTGACCTCCAATCTAATTGTTGTTATTTTCTTCTTTGTACTTGCTTTTGGTTCCTTTGCTCTTCTTGTTATATTTCTTCCATTGTAGGTTAGATCCCTGATTTGTGTTCTCTATTCTTTCTCAGTGTAAGTATTAGAACTATGAACTTCCCTCTCAGCACTGCCTTTGCTGCATCCAATAAATGTAGGCAAGTTTTATTTTCTTTTATATTTTGCTCATGATATTTCCTAAATTCCCCGTGTTTCCTTTTAACCCATTTGTTATTTAAGAGTATTGTATTAGTCAGCCAAAGGGGTGCTAAGGTGAAATACCAAAAAATGGGTTGGTCTTTATAAAGAGTATTTATTTGGGGTAGAAGTCCACAGATACCAGGTCATAAAATGTTAAGTCTTCTCACCAAAGTTCATTGCCACGTGTTGGAGCAAGACAGCTGCCGACATTTGCCAAGGTTCAGGCTTCTTGCGTTCCTCTTCCTGGGGCTGTGTTTCTTTCCAGGCTTAGCGTTTCTGGTTCCTCCACAAGGTCAGCTGTAGACTATCAGGCAAATGGCTCACTTCTCTTCTTCTGGGGGCTTTTCTCCAACATCAAAACTGCTTCTCAAAAACTGCTTCAACTCTGTTCTTGCCATGCCTTTTATATTCGATTCCCCACCCATCAAGGGGTGGGGCTCAACACCCTACTGACATGGCCCAGTCAATGCCCTAATCATAACTTAATCATGCCCAGATTAACAGATCAGTTTACAAGCATGATCCAATTATATTTTTGGAATTCATAATTACATCAAACTGCCCAACTGCATGCAACACTCCACACTCTGAATTCCAAAAATGCATTACAATATTCAAAAAACCTTAAATCAGTAACAATGCAAGTACAAAATCATATCATAGGCAGTTTAAAGAAACACACTTTGTCTTCAGGGAAAATCCCGTCTGCTGTAGACCTCTGAAACTTACAAAAGCATTTAACTGCTTCCAATACACAAATGGAAAGACAAAGGATAAACCTTTTCAATATCATAATGAGAAATTAGGATGTTAAACATGAGTCATGGATCCTCTACAGTTCAGTAAACCTGCAGGGCATCCTCCATTCGACTTCAAAGTCTGAGAGTCATTCTTAAGAAGATGGTTTCTTCTCCTTGGGGCCACATGGGAACCCACCCTTTCCACAGGCTTTCCCAATGGCCATTTTCTTGGTTCCACCCTCATCAAGCATCTGGGTGTTGACCAAGCTCCAGACCTCACCCTCCTAGAGTGTTGGGGTGATTGCCACACCTTACCCAATCTTTGGTTTAGAGTCTTAAACCCCCTAGTACAGTGAGGTGAAGACAACATTCCCCCTAATCTTTGGCATACAGGTTCAACCCTCTCAGAACAATGGGTTGACCACCTGGCCTTCTTTAATCCATGGGGGACAGGTACACCCCTCTCAGACCTATGGGGTGTTGACTTTAACCACCCTAATCTTTGAGGAATATGCTCCACCCTCCCTGAACCCTGGCGTGGCAAAACTCTGCCAGAACATCGGGTGGAGACATCCACCCTCTTCAACTGCTGGGGAAAACTCACCTTCTCTATACATATGGGTGGGGCTCCTCTCTTGGCCCAAGGAGATGTCTTAATCCCAGATCTCTGCTTCCACGGTTTTCTTTTTAAAGCTGTTTCTCCTTCAATCTCTCCTTTCCATGTCCTCTTTTGTCCAAGCTGACAGTGGTTTTGTTCATACAGCTCTCTCAAAAACTTTGCTGGTTTAGCATGCACGAAGCAGTGGTCCAAGCCATCAGACAGTAAGACTTTCCACAAGTCTTTCTGAGATAACTGCATCTTCAATTTTGATTTACAAGTTCCAAGTTTAGTAAAGTCTTCAAATAGGACATTTTCATCTGGGAATTTGATTTCCAGAGACTTGGAAGTTCAGGAATCAGTTTCTGTTTTCTTTGTGGCCAAAAGTTCAGTCCTTAATGTATTTTACTCATCTAATATTTTGCTACAAGCTGCAAGGAGAAGCCAAGCCACATTCTCTGAGTTTACCTTGGAAAGTTCTTCAACTAAATGCTCCGGTTCGCCATTTTCAAATTCTGTCTTCCATGTAACACCGGGAGTTAACCTTGCTAAGTTCTCTGCAACTTTAAAACATGGATCGCCTTTCCTCCTGTTTCCAATAATAGTTTCATCATTTACTTCTAAGGCATCATAGAAAGTCTCTTTTGTGTCCATATTACTATCAACAGTCTCTTCAAAGTGATCCAGGCCTTTTCCATCAAGCATTTCACAATTCCTCCAAAAAATACCACTTACCCATTTATAAAACTGTTCCAACATTTTGGTATATGCAAAAGCACTACCCCAATCCCGGTACCAAATTCTGTATTAGTCAGCCAAATGGGTGCTAATGTGAAATACCAAAAAATGGGTTGGTCTTTATAAAGAGTATTTATTTGGGGTAGAAGTCCACAGATACCAGGTCATAAAGCGTTAAGTTTCTTCTCACCAAAGTTCATTGCCACGTGTTGGAGCAAGACAGCTGCCGACATTTGCCAGGGTTCAGGCTTCTTCGGTTCCTCTCTTCCTGGGGCTGTGTTTCTCTCCAGGCTTAGAGTTTCTTGTTCCTCCACGAGGTCAGCTGTAGACTATCAGGTGGATGGCTCACTTCTCTTCTTCTCGGGCCTTTTCTCCAACATCAAAACTGCTTCTCAAAAACTGCTTCAACTCTGTTCTTGCCATGCCTTTTATATTTGATTCCCCACCCACCAAGGGGTGGGGCTCAACACCCTACTGATGTGGCCCAGTCAATGCCCTAATCATAACTTAATCATGCCCCAGATTAACAGATCAGTTTACAAGCATGATCCAATTATATTTTTGGAATTCATAATTACATCAAACTGCCCAACTGCAACAAGTATGTTCTTTAACGTCCACATATTTGTGAATTTTGCATTTTTTCATTTTATTGATTTCTATCTTTTTTTGATTGTGGTCTGGAAATTCAATATGTTTTAATTAAATGTGATTTACTTTGTTACGTAAAATATGATCTCTCCATGTAAATGATCTTTGTACATTCAAAAGAATTCGTATTCTGTTTTTTTGTAGGAAGTAAGTATATATATGTATATATTTGTAAATGTAGATATATACATGTCTGTTGGTCTGGTTAGCTTAGATAGCATACAATTCTTTTATTTCAATAATCTTCTTATCAGATATTCTAAACATTATTGAAATTTATTTATTTATTACATTCTCTTTCTATTAATGTAGAATCATTATTTTCTCCCTTCAGTTCCATCAGTCTGACTTACCTTATATATTTTGAAGCTGTGCTCTTCAGTGTATTTATATTAATTATTGTTACAACTTCTTTTTGATTTGTCACCTTTATCATATACATAATGACCATTTTTGTCCTTGTAACCATTTTTGACTCAAAGTCTATTTTATCTGATATGGTATAGCTACCTCAATTCTCTTTTGCTTATTCCCTGCATGGTATATTTTTTCCATTCTTTCACTTTCAAACTACTTGTAACTTTGAATTTAAGGTGAATTACTTGCAGACAGCATTTAGTTAGGTTATGTCTTTCTATCTTTTTTGAGGATCTCTGCTTTTTCAATTGAGAGTTTAATCCATTTGTATTTAAAATCACTATTGATAATGCAATACATTTTCTTGCTGTTTTGCAATTTAGCATTTGTATATCATAACTTTTTTGTCACTCAATTCTTCTGTTAATGTGTCCTTTATATATTTTCTTGAAATTTACTGTTGTACCATATAGTGTCTTCTGTTAACTATCTCTTACAGTTTTATCTATTTCAATTGTGGTTACTATGGAATTAAAATTTAACAGCCTAAATATATAGCAACTATATTTGCTTTCTTACCAACTTAATTTCAATAGCACTCACATATACTTTTTCTTTACCCCACAGGCCCCCAACTTTTTTATGTACCTCTTGCTACTTATACCTTTGTGCCTTTGTATATACATGCTCACAGATTTATCAAGACTTTTTAAAAATTGTATTGATACATATTAGTAAAGCATAAATCCATTCAAAGTGTACAATCCATGTTATTCAGTATAATTGATAGTTGTGCTTTCATCACCTCCATAATTTTTAAAGCATTTTCATTATTCCAGAAGTAATAATCACAAAAAAAACAAAAAACCAACCAAACAAAACTCATCACACTCAATCATCTCCATGTTTCCCTTCCTTTTATATCTGCTATTCTGTTTACTTCTCTCCAGTACATTTGTTTTTATATTTCATAAAACAATCTTATATATGCAAAATCTCCCATATTCATATTTTACATGAGATTTAACTATGTTATAGCATCCAAGTTAGGTTTTTTTAGCCTTCCTTCCAGTGGTATACATGTACTTTGGCTTTCCATTTTCACCATTGTCATACCCATATAAGAGCTCTGTTAGTCACAAACACCATGATATTCTATCACCATTTCTACTCATTTCCAAAGATTAACAAAAAAACCTTTTAATCACGTCTACACAAATTAAACTTCAGATTTCCATTCTCTACCCAAACTCTTATTTCTGATGACCTGTATTCTAGTTGTTATCTCCATGGATTTACATAATAAATTTAGTTCTTATAGCACAATCATACATTGGTCTTTTTGTGTCCGGCTTGCTTCAGTCAATATAATGTCCTCTAGGTTCATCAATGCTGTCATGTGCTCACGACTTCATTTGTTATACCATTGCATAATATTCCATCATTTACATACATAACAATTTGTTTATCCATTTAACAGTTCATGGACACATTGGTTCTTTTCAACTTCAATCAATCATGAATAATCCTGCCATTAGCATTGGTGTAGAAATGTGTGTTCATGTCAGTCCACTCAGTTTTTCTGGGTAATATATAGTAATGTTGTTGCTGGGTCCCATGGCAAGTCTATATTCAACTTCCTTAGGAACTTCCAACAAGTCTTCCACAGTGCTTTAACATTCTACATTCCCAACAAGGTGAATAAATGTTCCTGTCTCTCTGTATCTTCTCCATTTACAGTTTTCTGACTTTTTATATTGGCTAGCCTAATATGTATGAAAGGATATCTCCTTATAGCTTTGATTTGTATTTCCCTAATTCCCAGTGATGTTGAACATTTTTTCATGTGTTTCTTGGCCATTTGTACTTCTTCAGATAATTTTCTTTTCAAGACTTTCACCCATTTTTAATTGGGTCATTTGTCTTTTTATAATTGAATTGTATGATCTCTTTATATCACAGATATTAAACTGTGATCAGATATGTGATTACCAAATATTTTCTCTCTTTGCATCAGCTGCCTTTTCATTCTTTTAGCAAAGTCCTTTGAGGTGCAAAAGATTTTAATTTTGAGGACGTTTCATTTATCTAATTTTCTTTTGTTGCTCGTGCTTTGGATGAAAGATTTAAGAACTACCACCTACCAAATGATCTCGAAGGTGTTTTCATAAATATTCTTCTAGGAGTTTTATGGTTGGCACTTTTATATTTCAGTCCTCGATCCATTTTGAGTTAACTTTTGTATAAGGTGTGAGATGGGATGCTCTTTCTTTCTTTTGGATCTGGCTATACAGTTCTCCCAGCACCATTTATTGAGTAGACTGTTCTAGACCAGCTGGGAGGGCTTGACCTCCTTGCCAAGAATCACTTGACTGTAGATGTAAGGGTCTGTTTCAGATTTCTCAATTCCATTTCATTGGTCAATCTGTCTGACTTTATGCCAGTACCATGCTGTTTTTACCACTGAAGTTAAGAAATATGCTTTCAAGTCAGGAAGTGAGAGTCCCACAAATTCCTTTTCAATTTAAAATTTTTTTGACTGTTTGTAGCCACTGACCCATCCAAATATTTTTTATAATTGGATTATCCATTTCTGTAAAAAGGCTGTTGGAATTTTTGTTGGGATTGTGTTAAATGTGTAAATCTGTTGGGGTAGATTTGACATCTTATTGATATTTAATCTTCCAATCCATGTCCATTCATTTATGTCTTCTTCCTGTTCTTTTAGCAATGTTTTGTTGAAATCTGAAAAAAGCTCCTCAATGTCCTTGGTAAAATTTTCACTTAAATATTTGATTGTTTTAGTTGCTATTATAAGTGGACTTTTCTTCTGATTTCCTCCTCATGTTGCACATCAGTGGTGTATAGAAACACTATATATTTTTGTGTATTAATCTTTTTTACCCCTTTGCCAAACTTTTAGTTTAGTTCTAGTAGCTTTGTTGTGGATTTTTCAGGATTTTCTAGATAAAAGATCATATCATTGGCCAATAGTAAAAGTTTTACTTCTTGCTTTCTAGCCTTATTGCTCTAGGTAGAACTTCAAAACTATACTGAGTAAAATTGGTGCCTGTGGGTATCGTTGTCCTCTTCTTGATCACAGCAAGAAAGCTTTCAGTCTTTCACTGTTGAGTACAAGGCTAACTGTAGGTTTTTAAATGATTTTAGATACGTATCTATGACTTTTCACCCAAACATTACTTTACCTTTATTTTGATCAACATTTAATGTGTCCATGAGTACTCCTATATAATTTACTTGAAACCCTGGGATTCAGGAATATCTTACATATTAATATTACTTAATTTATTTTCTACTCGCTAGCTATTAGGTGAGGAAAAAACCCTTTTTAAAATTAATATTTTGTTAAATTGTCTCTTTTATTCTAAGAAGTCTCTTTAAAATAATTTCAGCAAATGTGTGAAAGTTGTTCCCCTATTATCTTGACTTTATCCAAGTAGCCTTTTATGGCTTGCAGTTGTCTTAGATGTTCTGAAAATCAGTGTCCTCCAATGGACCTGGCCCAAGGAAGAGATATCATGAATGTCCTGATTTGGATGTTTTCTTTCTTCCTATTTTATCTGTGGGCGTCTGAGCAACTTGTGAAGATATAAACACTTTCCCAATTGCATAAATTCTGGATTTTCTCTTAGAAGAAACTATGCTTCATGGTATATTTCACAAAAATAGGTTTAATATTTGATATCCTTTTTACTGGTACTACTTAAGTGCAGTTTTGAAAACAATTCTATCGGAAGAATAAGAAATACAATGACATGCTTAATTGACTAATACCAAGTGAAATCATATTTTGAAACACAGTAAGTACCATTTCTGCACTTTCTCTCCTTTTCCAATAATATGCTTAACTTGATTATCTTTCCTGAAACTTTAGATTTATTTTCATCCAATGAGAGGTGTTTGAGATATGTGAAATGTAGAAGATATTAAATATTATTATATTGTTGCAATAATGGAGAGATTAATATCTTTTGATAATGTAATGATTTGCATCATCCTCTTGACATTTCCCTGAGAATCATTCTCCTCAGGAAAGCATGAATCCATTGATTCAATATCATCATTCCCCATCGTTCCGGTACTTTCTTGACTCAGAATTCTAGTGGAAATAATGAGAAGTAATAGGGTGCTCTTCAATATTAGCTTCTTCTCTACCTCTGGCTTGGTAAGCACTAATTTCTGCTTGTAATATAGTGAATGAATTCCGATTTTCTAAACACACTAATAATCTAATAATGAAGTTATACTCGCCATACTTTTCAAGGTGAGTATATCCATAAATAATATTCTAACTAAATAACTGCATTTTAATTTTGAGTAAATAGTTAAGTTGTTAATTTGATATATCCATGAAATATTAGCCATAGGATGCATGCCAGCATACATTATCTTACCCTGCTCCTGAACAAATTTTCATTTTTCAGAAAAATTTCCATATCCCGGAAATTATATGAAAAAATTTGTAATATCATTACCACATGAAGTAGATGCAGAAGAAAATGGTACAAATTATATACCTCATCTATGAGTCTTATAATATGGCTATGAAGCTTTCCCAACAAAGAGTGGAACCCGTTTCCGCAACTTGAATGTATGCTGGACTTGTGCCTGGTTTTTGCTAGATTAAGAAAGTGGAAGTACCAGCTCCTAGCATGGGCCTCAAGATATCTTGGGATTTTCTATTCAATCTTTTGGAAACATGCCCAGTTTACATGAGAGCTAGCATGGCCTAGCATCTCAGAGTAAACCAGAGAATATGAATAAATGATGACACTCTTCTGCCACAAATAGGTTAGAGAACCCACTCTATGTCAGAAAGTTTCTTACCTGAGCTCTAGCTATGTGTAGATGTACAATGAAGCCAGCCAAGTCCAGATAACCACTCAACTGATTATTATTCTCATAATCAATATAACTTGTTTTAAAACAATAAGTATTGAAATGATTTATTACACAGCAACTGCTAATTAATCAATTGAGAATCTGGAGACTGTGAGGTTGATATATTTGAAAACACTTGCTTCTTTGTAAAATATTTTAGAAAAGCAGAAATACATCTGTACTATTTTGTCAGATTGATTTAGTCATTTAACAAACATTTGGAAGATGTATTATACATGTTGTTTTGTGAAGTTGATCATGTAACATCTTAATGTTAATGTATTTCCAAATATGACTGTTCTTCATCCATAAAATAAAAACTATGACAGTAATGTAAGAACATTAGAGAAATGACTAAGTATTAGGGAACATGGTAAAGAATGACATTATTGCTGGGACTTTGAGATATGATTTCATAGAATTTGGTCATAGATGCTTCAAATATTGAATACTTTTCTGTCACAAGCAATTTATTGCATGACCAAATCATATTATAAGTGAGCTTTAAGTCAAATATAGTGTTTTATCTTATAGTGTTTATATAGTATGTATATGCCTATATTCATATTTTTGGAAAATGTAAATTTGAAATTTAAATTATATGAGCATCTATCACAAAAATTCTCCTCTAAGAATTTCATTTCTCACATTACATTTTGATGGTTGGTTCTTGAGACATGTTAGAATTATTTGTAAAATGAGATTTTGTGGCTTCAAAGTAGATAAGGAATGAAACGTTTTAAGAGTGAAGATGTAATTGAGGAAGCTGTATCAGTTTTATGAGCCTCACTGACATGCTTGTATCCTTGATAATTTCTTAGTCAATGATGACAAGCAGACACACCAATAATCATCCAAAAGACAGTAATGTGTGTGTTGAACTTTTGATTTTGATCTGAGAAGGTGAAGTGTAAAATATTATTGTGATGAAATTAAATATATTGCCTTCAGTGCCACCATACAGGGAGGGTTTGAACAATGACTGTAGATGCATATTAATTCTCAATCTTTTAAAGCATTTTATTTTCTAAGAATCGCATTACCTCAGGAAAGTAAAAAATTCAGTTATTGAATCTTGCTCTCCCTTGTCTCTGTTTCTCTCTTCTATTGCTCTTTGCCTCACTGTGTATCTCCCTTACTCACACATACACACACATACAAACACATAAATGTACCCAAAATGATTGAAAAATAGCAATCTGCCTTAAAATAAAACCTATAACAAGAGATTGTTCTATAACAAGAGACGGTTAAACATGTGCGACAGTTTGAGTCTGGGTGAATCTAAAATAATCATGTCCTTAGGGTTTATTCCTGTGGGTGAGCAACCCTATGATTGGAAGGGATTCAGCTGCGGGAGGGGCTTTGATTGGAGCGCTCCCGTGAGGCAACACCCAGGGTGGGTTTTAGTCTTCTTAGTGTATTCTTTTTTAAATGGAGGAATGAAAACAGACACACAGTGAAAAAACGGCAGAGATGGCTAGAAGGAACCAAGTTCTTAAAGGAACCTGGGAGATGAGAAGCAACTGGTGGAGAAGCCAGAAGCTGAAGCAGTGAGACCCAGAATAGAAGCAGAAGCCTCCGTGAGCTTTGCCTTGTGGAAGGAGTCCAGGATCGCCAGTTTGGTGAAACAGCATGCTTGATAATGCTTGATTTGGACATCTTCATAGCCTTAGAATTGTAAGCATTTAACCTAATAAATTCTTATTAAAAGCCAACTCATTTCTCAGATATTGATCCCAGCAACTTTCAGCAAATAAAACAGAAATTGGTACCAGGAAAGAGGGATGCTGTTGTTATGCAAATACCAAAAATGTTGAACTAAGCAGGTGAACAGTGGTAATGGGTAGTTTCTGGAAGAATTCTGAGATGGTTTATAGAAAAGACCTTTTAGAGTGATGGCATTGTTGATAAAAATATGGTTTCTAAAGATTCTTCTGATGAGGACTTAGACAAATTACTGCCTATATCATTGAGAACTGGAAGGAAGGTGATCTGTGCATTTAAGTTGCAGAGAACTTGGGTAAATTGATTAGTGATGTTGAATGGAAGCCATAATTTGAAAGCAATGAGCTTGGTGTGTAGCTGAGATTTCCAAAGTAAATGTTGAAAATACGAACTTACTTTTCCTTGTAGCTTCTAGCAAATACAAGAGGAAAGGAATAATCTGAGAACTAAATTCCTGGGCACAAAGGAACCAGAAATTGCTTGCTTGGGAAATTCTTAGCTTCCTGAAAAGTTGTCCCCAGAGAATAAATATCTACCTGAGGATTTAACTAACAATGAGTTTAGTCTGTCTTTTCATTGTAAGTCATGACTGGAAATACAGATATCCAGAAAAGATTTGTGGAAAGCCTTATTGTCTGGCTGGTTGGATCCCTGTTGCCTGCATGCCTTATTTTTTTGTGATATCTGAATGAATGAAGCCACTGTCAGACTGAACTAAATACGACTGAATAGGTAAAGACTGAAGGAAAAATTACCTCAAGAGCAAAATCATGGAAACTAATATCTGGTTTTAAGACGCCTTCTTGGGCCAAGAGAAAATACTATCCATGTATGTGGAAAATCTGAGTTTGCCCTGGGGTCCAGGATTTCTGGCATCTGAAATTCATTTAGACAGCATCACTGTTGATGCCTTGATTTGGACAATTCCACAAACTTAGAATTTTAAAAATCTAATAAGTTCGCATTATAAAATACAACACATTACTGGAATATTGCTCCCAACAATATATAGCTCTTAGAAAACGAATTTATCATTTAATCATTTATGTATTTTAAATTAGTCTGTGTTCACATGTTTAATGGTGATGTACACAAAGAAGCAAATGTTTATTTTTTGTGATATATTCCAGATGATATTTGTCAGTCAAGATGAAAGAGCTCAAGTCTGGATGTTTTCTGTTCTGTAAGTCTGGGGTGTGAATTCCAGTTTATGACTGTAAAATTACACTGAAGAGTCATGCAGGCAGAGATTATGCATTGTAAGGCAATGAGACCGATATTCTGAAATGTTTCAGAGGTTTTTCAGTAGAATCCATATGATTAGTGTATTCCACAGCAAATGAAAATCAGTACCAGTATCTACAAGTGTCCTAACCAGAACATTCAAAAGCATAGCTATATTTTGTAAAAACATAACCATAGAACAGGTGAGTATAGAAGTTGCTATAGTAGCACATGTTGTCAAGAGTAGAAGTCTCAAATGACCAAAGTCTCAAATGACCAAAATCAGTTTCCTGATTTTGAATGTCAATATCTTCACAGGGCCTTTTATATACAACCAGTCATGACAGGGCCAAACAGACATTTTTGGCAGCAAATTTAAGGGTAATTTGCAGTAGAGTTCCAAATGAATCTCCTTAACTGAAGTGAGTTTCTCAGAGCCATAATTATTTATTTATGATGGCTGAGTTCTCACCTACTAATCTCCTGCCTTTGTAAAGAAGATTATCTTTATTTTGAAGAATGGTGTTCACTCTATGTGAATTCTGTATGAGGATATTTAACAAATTTGATCAGGTACCATGGAAATCCATGAGCATACAAGACATTATAAATACTTTTTTTTCATAGCTCATTTGATGATGCTTCCTCTTCACTTAATAAAAATATAACCTTGCTCTATATCAGTAATTTATTGGGCAATTTAAATTCCTCAATCCAATTCTTTCTTCAGTTAAAAAAAGGTTCAGTACACTATACTTTTTTGCCATCTATCAATGGGCATAAGAATGTAGGGTGAAACACATTGAAGTCAAACCACAGCACTTTTCATTGCTACAGAATTTCTCTTTACTTCTGAACTGACCCCAGGAATGATGTGATCAGGTGACATTTGGATGAAATTGAATCATTTGTGTATTGAGGTTCTGGAGAGAGATAAATGTTTGTTCATGTGAATAGTCATCCTTTTCTCAGTATCCTAAATATATTGTATTAAAGTACAGAAAACATTAGCCAAGATTTAAAAGCAGTATACATTAATTTGTATATTTTCCATTCATTTTTTAACAGGCAAATCTTTACAATGGCCAGGCACTGTCAAAGTATTGAACCATGTGAATATTCGCTAACATATTGTACTGTTAATATCATTTGATTTATTTTTCATAGCATAGATAATTATTATTAGCATAAGGCATTTGAGAAAAATCCATTTTGTCACAGTTACACATGGAATTAAATATTTTCTATCCTGAGAAATTTAGAATGCTTTTAATACGTTATGAGTACTAGCTATCCTCAATTAATCTTATGACCCTGTTTTATAATTATCTACTACACATTTACAATTTTCTAAGTATTTTCTGGCAACATATATTGATCTTTTTAAAAAAAATGTCTGCAGTGTCAACATGATAATATTTCAAAATGCCTGTGACTTTATCAATCATTCAGGCAAATGTTTTCTATTTCTTGAAGGCCAAGCTGACATACAATTTCATATATAAATGATCCTTCAAATGACTGATATTATAATTTCATCATTTTGATTATTTTCTTCCAATATGTATATATTCACAATTTAGTAATCTAGAAGTCCATAATCAAAATGTTCATAGTCCATTCATTCTCTGCAGACTGTGCTTTCTAGTGGTGGCTTGCAGGCAATTTAAACTCAATTTCTAGTTCCAGCACCAGCAGTGATTTGACTTCTTATGCTTAATGTTCTGAAATGGTAAGCAGGTGATCACCTGGATGAGAGACTCTCAAACACAAAGACGATTTGCGGACCCACAATGTGTGCTCATTCAGATAAGGGATATCCCTTAAACCTATAAGGTAGGGGGAAAAAAGGACTCCTTCAGATGATGTCAGGTAGAAATTCCAAAATTACAACAACAACGTAGCTCCCCTAAATATCCAAATCTGGGTTATATAGAAACAGGCAAAGGCAGAACAATATAAAAATCACAATGGACAATGGGAATATTGTCTATGGTTTTGCCTGAGCTTCTATATAAATCACACAGTCTTGTTGACTTAATCTCCATTATCTTATTTTCTTAGGGTTTGATGTTAGAATTTCTAGACCAAAGTGAGTGCAGATGGTGCATTGTCTGAAGGCTATATTGTTCTCTTGCTGGCTTACCAAAACAAGGCAAAATTTCTCCTCTGTTCTTCTCTGCTACTACTCTATTTAAATTTCCTATACTTATAGACTCCAATCATATTAGATTAAGGCCACATTTCTTCAGTATGACCTCACATAGCTAATGCCATCTCAAAATTATATTTATAAACGTAGTTTCATATTCACACTGTGATTCAGTTTGGCCTCATTTAACTATTAAGATTTTCAAAGATCCAGTTTACAAGTTGATTCATACACACAGGACTAGGAGTTAGGACCTGAACATGTCTTTGTTGGGATACAATCCTTTTGATAAGAAGTTTAGTGTGACAAATTCTTAATTAAAAAAATTAGCAGAAGGGCTGATGTTTAAACATCATTTGAGGATGGTTGCAGTGGTTACAAATTCAATGAAAGAAAGTTTCATTTAGAAATAACTGGTTTTTAGGCTTTTGTTCTTTTAGGAAGAAGCCACAGTATTGTGAGGAAGGAATCAATTATGTATACATGGAAAACGAGCCTTAGATGGCATTAGAATTATGTGGAGGGACAAAAATTTGAACTTAAAAATACAGATTTGTCATGTGGAAATTGGAAAAAGGACAAATACAACTGTCAAATATTGAGTACGAGAGCCTGTGCCACAACACTTTAGTCCCCTTTTCAAGAAACTGATTATCATGACTGAGGTTTAACACACATCACTCTTATAGGATTGTAGCGTAAAGGAGTTTCCCTTTTACAATCATCAAAATAAGAAAAGGATGGAGAAATAAGGAAGAAACAAATCACATTTAAATTGGTTTAAATTTATTGAAAGAATTACTCAGATATCACAAGAAACATTTAACTGTATGGTTAAAAATACTCTTTATGATCTGCACATAAAACCAAAAGGAGATGACATCTGTAGTTCTTTCAAAACAGCCTAGAGTTGGATAGTTGCTATTGCAGACACTGGAGGGGACGAACCCAACCAAGAGCAGGTGCTTCACAGGTGGATGCATCCAGGAACTCAGGGGCTCCATTAAATTTTTCAGTAGAATCCACCAGACCAGTATCTTCCATAGTAAGACGGGAAGTAGCAGCCATATCCGTAGCTTCCATAGGAAAATGGGCGGTAGCAGCCATATCCATAACCACCATAGCCACGATAGCCACAGCCATAGCCACAGCCCAGGCCACCATAGCCATAGCCACAGCCTAGGCCACCATAGCCATAGCCACAGCCTAAGCCACCATAGCCATAGCCCAGTCCTCCATAGTAGTTGCTGTAATAGACCATGTTGTGAGGAGTTGAGTGTTCAAGTGTGGGAGAGGAAGAGATTGTGATGAATGTGAATATCATCATCTCTGCAAGACCTTTTATACTTCCTCTGTAATAGGTGTGGCAAATCACAGGCAATGTTGCCTTCATAAAAATTAATTTTGCATTAACCACAAACACCACCACCAACAAAACCTTCATACCTCTTGTCATTGTGCATCATGAAGCTTCATAAGCAAGTTGTCAGTGCTATTCTATCCAGATTTTCACAATCAATCCAGGTTCCTTGAATGACACATTCTTGACCTGGTTTGAAAGCCCTTGCTCACTGAAAGCTTAAGTTTAATTTCCATAAGGAGAGTCTATGATCACAGGAACTACGCAATCCAAAAATACTGAAAGTTTTTATGGCTTACTAATATCCTCGATTTCATCAACCTGTTTTGGTCTTGGAAGTGACCCTCTATGGCTTTTCAATTTTAATTTAAGATCAAGTATAATTATCACCATCCTATACACAGAAGGGACAACTGAAGCAGAAAGATGAAAAGCAACAGGCTAAATGCTGCACATCTAAAAGTGGAAAATTTAAGATTTGACCTTAGAGAGGAGGTTCCAAACGTTTTATATCTATTTACTATTTTCAAGTGACTTCTCATGAATTCATTTAAACATGAATCGAATTTAGAGGGATATTTGACTTAGTCATTCAATTCAGCTCTTAATGGCTGTAAAACTATTGGCCATTTTTAATTTTTCCTGAAATCTGTGATATTTCTTCAAGAATTCTTTGTGAAAATCTACTATGTTCCATGAAGATGTAATTTACCCAATAATATATGTTTAAATAAAGGCATGCCTATTCTTATCTTTTTGACAGATGCAAATACAGCAAAGATCATGAAATTTTAAAAATATTTCATAAAAATGAATTTTCAGAAATGAAATATTATCTGAAGTAGCACTGGATTCACATTTTAAATCTGAAGCCACAGGGATAATATGCAGTGTTTTAAATAGTGTAATTTAAAAACAGTGATGTGAAAAAGAATGGTCCAGTTTTATCACGTCTGGAGCTCAGAATTTCAAACTATTGGCTGTCTATCAGCAGTTTCATGAAACTCAGTGATATTTTTCTTTTAGTTTTAGAAGTAAACTACGAGTGATGTGAAAATTAGGAGCAGAACTTTGAAAGGAAAATTCTTGTTTGAAGCAGAAAGAAGCTCAAGCTTAAATTAGACTATCATGACCTGTTTTTTTCCAACAAAGAAGTGAAAATTATTGGTGGACTTGGAACAGGTCAGAACTAGGTTATTGAAAATGCTGCTTTCTGTTATTAAGTTTGGTTATTAAAGGATAATTTGAAGAGTCAGTGTGAGTAGGGCTTTGAAGATGGTACAATTGTTTCACATTAATGGGCCACAATTGTTTTAGATGTTGCTAAATGGAGGAAACCTCTACAATGCCTCTGAGGCCATGCTCTAAATCCAGGAGCCCACAATTTACTCAGAAAAGGTCTTGCAAATTAGCTGATAGCATCGCAAGTATAGTGGGTCGCAACTATCCTGGGGGCATGTAAAACATCCTCTGAAAAGATAATTGTCTTTGTTTCACAACAACTACCTCAACAACAAAAACCATGTGTATAGAGTATGATGAAAACTACAGAGCAGACAGCAGCTATGGGAACTCTTGCTACAGCGGCCTGGGCTGCAGCTAAGTCCCCTGTAAGACTGTGGCTTCCACAGACTGGACTGTGTCTGGCCGTGGCTATGCATATGGCTCCTGCCGTCTCTGCAGGTACAGCTCTGGCTGTGGCTACTGCTTTTGAAGAGGCCATGGGAGACTCTCACTCCACACCTGAACATCAGGATTCACCATTTAAAAGCCCGTATGTTCTGGGCCTCTCCGTTTAGTGATGATCATAGTATATCTTGGAACACTCTTCTGTAATTGACTTATAGTCTGAGCTACAATTTCCCTGGTTTTTCTTCCTCAGAAGTGAGCTTATGTGAAATTCCCCTTTTATCATCTCAGTTCTCTCCTTTTAGTAGGATATTGGTGACACAGTAACCGCCTTGATGACTTTTCTGCTTGAGATCTCTTTCCCAGATGTTCTAATTAACTTTTTATACTTTAATACAATTATGAGTTTTACTTCAATCACTTAATGTCCAATATTACTTACTGACAGTTTTTGTTTTTATTTTCATGGAGTGTAGTAATCGATTCCTTTTGGGGTTATTTTCTCTTTTCTTTCTAACCTAGTTTCTTTAACAATATCAAGGTCAGTTTTCTCAAGGGAGTAACAATTTTTAAAGCTTTAGTTTCTTTCTTCGTGTCTGAAGGAATAATATCCCAAGTGCTTTCTAACACTCTAACTAAATAAATATTATCTATAGATTAGGTTAAGAATTGCTTAGCAAATGCCAACAAATAACAAAAAGTTTAATTTCTCTAAGATTTCATATGTTGAAATCTCTTAAAGTAAATCATTGATATATCTATATTCTATTCTATTTCTGATCTTCTTTTTAAAAGATACTATTTCTTATGAAATTTATAACCTAAGGATTGTTCATATTCTTTTTGTGTGTGTATTAGATTTTCTATGGACTACATGTTGAGCCATAATAATTGGATCAAACACTATTTCGTGTAAATACTGACAAGTTTCTCGTCTCACCAGATTACAGTTTAAGAGGTCTGATGGAACTGTGGTCACATATGAGTCTTAGCTAGGAAGGAACTGTTTCAATGTTCACAAATTTATAGCCAGATGTCAGTTTATTGCAGTTATTGGGATGAGGGGCTCGTCCCTTGTTGCCTGTTAGCTGGAGCTCCATGCAGGCTTTCTTCCTCTGGAGGCTACTCTCAGGTCTAAGACGTTGCCCCCAATCCCTTACTAAGTGCATCACCAAATACAGCTGCTTGCCTCTCAAAGCCAGAAAAGGTAGGAAAGAGACTACAGAAATATGATGCCTCCAGCTTATGTAATTGAATCACACATCATGTTCATGTAATGATACACTTTTGCCTGATTCTATTGGTTAGAAGCATGTTTCAGATCTTATTTCAGATCTTACTCATGCTCAAATCTGTTCTCCCCTAGAAAATTAAACATTTCATCTAGGTTTTCAGGTTTATATACTTTGGTGTCTGCAAAATGGGATGATTAGTATTTCTTCTTTTTCAAGATTTAATTCCCTTTGTTATTTCTTTTTTTGCTTATGCTTTTTCACTTTTTTCTTACCTAGTAAGAAGTCATGTATAAATTTTGTTAAATGATGTAAAAAGCATCATTTTAACTCTTTGTTTATATCAATTTTATTGGCTACTTCATTGATTTCTCTATTTCTATTAATGATTTGCTTCTAATCACTTTCTTGGGCTTACTAGTTTTTTCTTTATACAGATTTTTTTAGCTGGAATATGAATTATCTTTTTTCTTTCATTTTTTACTGATAAGGGTGTTGTTACTATGATTCTCCTCTATTAACTGATCTACACAGTATCTTAGATTCATTATGAACTATTTTAATACCCAACAGTTATTTAAAAATTATGCAATTTCATTTTGCATGTTGTCTTTCAACCAAGGTTTAATAGAAGTCACTTTTTAAAATTTCCAGGGGAAATTGATGTTTGATTTTTTTTGTTTTTTTCTTACAAATTATTAATTTTGTTTCATTAGGTCAAAGATCATTTTTTTCCCAGTTGTTTCAGTCAGCCAAAGAGTTGCTGGTGCAAAGTACCAGAAATCTGTTTGGTTTTATAATGGGCATATATTTGGGGTAGAAGCTTACAGTTACCAGACCATAAAGGGTAAGTTACTTCCCTTACCAAAATCTGTTGCCCCGTGTTGGAACAAGATGTCTGCCGACGTCTGCAAGGGTTCAGGTTTCCTCTTCCACTTAAGGCTCCATGTTTCCAGCTTCTTCCAATATTAACTTAGGCTGGAATAAGTCTCATCTCTCCCAGGGCTCATTTCTGTCTGGTCTCAGCTGCTCTGTTCTCCCCACAAAGCCAACTGTAAACTATCAGGGAAATGGCTCGTCTCCCGGCTCTGCCTTTTCTAATGGAGTCTTATCTCCTTCCTCACATACCTGTGTCTTTTGGTGTTTACTTCTCAGGCTCCATGATCAAAACTCCAATTATCTCCTCTGCCTTGCCATTTTCTCTGTGAGTGCTGTCCCTTTGGTCAATTTCCTACTGATGAGACCCAATTAAAGCCCTAGTCATAATTTAATCAAGTAAAAGTGAAACTTCTTAATTAAATACAATCTAATGGTATCACTATCCCAGAGGAAGGGTCCATATTACAAACATAATCAGTATTTCTTTCTGGAATCCATCAAAAATATCAAGCTGCCACACCAGTATTTCTACTTTGCAAATTTACTGATATTTTCTTTGTGATCTAATATATGAACAGAAGCTCAGGGAATTGTTGGAAATTAATAAAACATCCAACATTCCTATAACCATAGTCTGAGCAACAGCTGAGAGGAAGAGTATGGTTGAATGAGTACTCAAAGTTATATTGCCTATAAGTATCACAAGTTTGTTTTTCACTATATTTTGGAGTAATTATCTTAGTGGTTGCTCTAAGGCTTCCATAGTCAGCTTAACTTTACAGAATTTACTTTGGATTTATGTCGGCTTAGTTCTGGTGTGCTATGAAAATATTACTTCTGTATAGTGCCTCTTTATCTTCCCCTTTTAAGTGCCATTGTTGTAATTCATATTGCAATAATATATTATAAACACAAAATATATATTGTTCTATATATCTGGAGGAAGAGCAGGTGTATATTTATAGCCTGTGCTGTATTAACCTTGTCATTTACCAACCTAGTTCTCTACATTCGTTGCTATAGATTTGAGGTACTATCTGGTGTAAAGTTCTTGCTCGAAAAAAGCTTCCACCTACCTCCTGTGTGCTGGTCTTGGCAAATACATTATATTTCTATATTTTATAGGCTCAAATACCATTATATATATTGCATTATGTCATTGCCTTTTAAAGCAATAAAGAGAAAAAAAGGAGAATATAAATGTATTTCTAATTACATAATCACCTTAACTTTCAATTTTTGTTTATTCCTGTGATTTTTGTGTATTGTTCAATGTAAATTGCTTACTACATGAAATCACTTGATTTAGTATATTTCTAAAGATGGTCTCCCATCAAAGAACAGATAGTTCTTTGTTTTGTGTATCAGGGAATGGCTTATTCACATTAATTATAAAAGTTAGTATTGTTGTGTATAAGCTTCTTGCTTGGCTTTATCTTTTCCTTCAGAACTTTTAATGTCATCCCACTGCTTTCTGGCCTTCATTATTTCATCATTGTTCTAAGTCAGTCTCTTTATTGGGAATTCCCTTATGTGGGTTGAATTTTTTTGCTCTACCTGCTTTCAAGATTTTCTTGCATCCTCTGCTTCTAAACTTCTACTATGATGTGTTTATTTGTGAATATGTTTATGTTTATTAGTGGGAATTCATGATCTTTTTAAAATTAATGCTTTTATCAATTTTGTGATGTTTTCAGCAATTATATCTTTAAATATGTTTTCATGATTGTTTCTCTCTCTTTTGTCCTTCTGTTGCACTCATTATGCATATGGTAGTATACTTACTGTGTTCCACATTTCTTCTATATTTTTTTCTTATGTTTATTCTTTTCTTTCTTTATTAGAGAAGTTGTGTTTTACAGAAGAGTTATGCAAAAAATTCAAGATTTCCTTACGCCACCCCATTATTAACAATGTGCATTGTTGTGGAACATTTATTACAATTGATGGTAGCACACTTCCAAAATTGTAGTATTAATTATAACCCATGGTTTAACCTAAGGTTCCCTGCTTGCATAGTGTAGTTGTATGGATTTTATTAATGGATTCATTTACCATAATCTTTAAATCTTATTATTTACTCCTTTAATCAAATTCAGTTATATATTTCAATGCCATTAATTAAATTCACACTGTTGTGCTTACATCACCACAACCATAAACAAAACATTTCCATCATTCCAAATGGGGAATCCTGTACATTATAAGCCTTAACTTCCCATTTCCTACCCCCATTCCATCCCCTAGTAACCTATATTCTAGATTCTGACTCTTGAGTATGCGTCTCCTAATCATTTCAAATCAGTGAGATTATACAATATTTGACCTTTTGTGTCTGGCTTATTTCACTGAATGTGATGTCTTCAGGCTCCATCCATGTTATCCCAGTCCAGTGTCGATTAACAGTGGTCACAGTGGGCATAGTTTTCTTGTTCCTGTTCTCAGAGGGAAAGCTTTCAGTCTTTTCCCATTAAGTAGTTTGCTAGCTCTGGGATTTTCATATATGCCCTTTATGATGTTGAGGATGTTTCCTTCTATTCTTAGTTTTCTAAGTGTTTTTATCAGGTAGTGGTGCTGGATTTATCAAATGCAGCTTTTACATAAATAAAGATGTTCATCTGTTTATTTGTTTGTTTTCCTTCTTTGTGTTCATGTGGCATAATATATTCATTGGTTTTCTTAGGTTGAACCAAACTTGTGTACCAGGGATAAATCCCACTTGACCACATTGTATAATTTTTTAATGTGCTGTTGGACTCAGTTTGAGGGTCTTTGTTGAGGACTTTTGTATCTATCTCATAAGAGATATTAGTATGTAGTTTTCTTTGTTAGTGTTATGTTCATCTTGTTTTGATACGTAGGTAATGCTGACCTAATTTTGAATTAGAGAGTGTTCCCTCCCCTTCAATTTTATGGGAGTCTATGAGAAGAAGTATAGTTAAGTCTTCTTGGAATGTTTGGTAGAATTCCTCTGCGAAGCCCTGTGTTACTGGGCTTTCCTATGTTGGAAGGTTTATGATTACTAAATCAAACTCTTTACTAATAATTGGGTTGTTGAAATCTTCTGTGTCTTGAGGAAATGTAGGTTGGTTGTGTGAATTTAAAAATTTGTCCATTTCATCTAGGTCATCTAATATTTGGCATATACTTGTTCATACTATACTCTTATAGTCCTTTTTATTTTATCAGGGTCAGTAATTATGTCCCCTTTGTAATTTCTGATTTTCATTTTTTGTATCCTCTCTCTTTGTTTTTTAATTTTAGTCTAGCTAAAGGTTTGCCAATTATATGGATCCCTTCTAGGAACCAACTTTTTCTTGTTGATTCACCCTATTGATGTTTTTTTCTTTGGTCTAGTTAGTTTAGAGTGTCATACAATTCTTCTATTTAAATATTAATCTTCTAACTAGATGTTCTAACCATTATGAAAGTTGTTTATACATTTTACTTCTATTAATGTAGAATCACCAATTTCTCCCTTCAGTTCTGTCAGTCTGAATTGCTTTATATGTTTTGAGGCTGTGTGGTTAGGTGCATATGTATTTATAGCTGTTTCAAATTCTTTTTGATTTTTCACTTTTATC
Organism: Cabassous unicinctus; assembly: GCA_029593785.1. Classification (NCBI taxonomy): domain Eukaryota; kingdom Metazoa; phylum Chordata; class Mammalia; order Cingulata; family Chlamyphoridae; genus Cabassous; species Cabassous unicinctus. Next base: position 50,556 of record JAQZBX010005382.1, read on the forward strand.
ATATGTATAATGACCATTTTTGTCCCTTGTAACTGTTTTTGACTCGAAGTCTATTTTATCTGATATTAGTATGGCTACCTCAGTTCTCTTTTTCTTCCTCCCTGCATGGTATATTTTTTCCATCCTTTCACTTTCAAAGTACTTGTTTCTTTGAATTGAAGGGAAATTCTTGCAGACAGCATTTTGTTAGGTCATGTCTTTCTATCTTTTCTTAGGATGTCTGCCTCTTGAATTGAGAGTTTAATCCATTTATATTTAAAATCACTACTGATAATGCAGGTCATTCTCTTGCTATTTGCAATTTATCATTTGTATATCATAATTTTTTTGTCACTCAATGCTTCTATTAATATATGCTTTATATTTATTTAAACTTTACTGTTCTATCATATAGTATCTATCTGGTTATATTTTCATCTATTTCAATTGTGGTTGCTATGGAATTAAAATTGAACAAGCTAAATATTTCACAACCATATTTGGTTTGTTACCACCTTAATTTCAATAGCACTCAATGTACTCTTCCTTTATCCCAGAGTCCTCCAACATTTTTAAGTACCCCTTGCTATTTATATCTTTGTGCCATTGTGTATATCAAATTTGTATAATCCAAATTTCAAATGTTTGGCTTTCTATGGCAGTCTCAGGAAACTCAGTGATTATCTTTCTTTTAATTTTAGTAGCAAACTATCAGAAATGTGAAATGAAGAAGAGTATTTCTAAAAGAAAACACATGGTTTTGGCCATAAATAAGCTCAATTATAAGTTAGACTATCCTGACATATTGCATGTCAACATAAAGAAAGTAAATTGATGGGTTGATTGGAGCAGGTCAGAATTAGTCCACTGAAAATCCTTCTGCCATAGAGATTGGTTTTAGAAGGATAACTTGAAGATCTGTTCTGCGTAGGGCTTTAAAAAGGAAACAATTTATATTTTTTAATGGTCCACAATTTGTTGTGTCTAAACAAAGCAAATCTCTCCTGTTCCTCTGAGGTTATGCCATAAAACTTGGAGTCAACAAATTATTCAGATATGTCCTGCAAATTAGCTGATAGCATGGTAAGTGTATGGTGGGTGGGTTCCAAATACACTGAGGCTTAAGTTATTTGGAACCTACCCACCCAGGAAACTGTCCAAACTGAAGTCAGCTACACTCCCATGAGTGGAAGCTGCTGAACAAAGTACTGCGGTGGCCGCAGCAGTGGATGGTGTGGCTGTGAGGCCTGGGTCGTGGCTCTTTCTCCTGCTGTGGCTGCGGCTCCTGCGGACGGGGCTGTGGCTGGGGCTGGGGCTGAGGCTTTGCTATAGCTGTGGAGGATGCACTGGAGACTCACAGATGTGAACACCAGGTTTCATCACTTGGAGCCCCACATGTTCTAGGCTTCTCCATCAGTGAGTATTACACTATGTCCTGGAAGTCTATTTTGTAATTCCTCTTAAACTCATCTTTTCCCTTTGTGACTTCACAATTCTCTCATTTCATCAGGAGGCTGGTGAAAAAACCAACTGTTTTGATCTCTTTCTTAGAGCAGTTTTTTTCTCTGTTGAAGCAATAAAATTTTTTATCTGGAAGAGCAATCCTGTGCTTTATTTCAAACATTTAGTGTGTAATATTACTTACTGACAGTAATTTTTATTTTTATTTTGTTTTTGTTTGCAAGAAAGCTAACAATTGCTCTCTTTGAGAGATACTTTTTGTTATTCTTTCTGGGCTAGTGTCTTAACAAAGCCAAGGTCAGATGGCTTTAGAAAGTAACAATTTTTTAAACGTTTCTTCTTTGGAAAAAAAGTTTCCTCCTTTGCTACGGAAGAAATAATATCTCTCTTGCTGTGTAATTTGCAACACTACCTAAAGAATTACTTAACAATTAGGTTAGCAATTATCTGACATGTGGTAAATAATATATAAAAGGTTTAATTTCCCCAGACTTTCATATGTTTGGTAGCTCTTAGAGTACATGAGTGTTGTTCCTATATTCTTCTGTTACCTTCTTTTTTTTTAAAGATGTATTTTTTAATGAAAATTATAACCTATGAATATTTTATTAGTTGGTCAGGTATTCTATTACCCACATTTTGAATCAATATTTGGACTAAAACACTTTTCAGGTGTTTGAGCTATTGATTTATTGTCAAGATTTACAGTCTCTTTGGTAACATTTTAAGTTGTCAGATGGAGCTGCGGTCACATTGGAAGCTTAGCTGGAAGCATCTGTTTCCATGCTCATGCAGTTTTTATCAGAATCAAATTCATTGCAGTTAGAGCAATGAGGGGTTCATTTTCTTGCAGAATATTGGCTGGAGGTCCTTGCCAACTTTTCTCTGGAGGCTACTGTCAAGTCTAAGTGACTGCCCATAATTCCTTGCAAAGTAGGTTCCCAAATGCATTTGCTTGCTTTCTCAAAGCCAGCAAGGAAGGAGAGAGACTCCAGAAGATGGTTTTCTGCAATGTTATATCTTAGAGTAATATAATCACTTACATATAATGATAAACTTTGTCATATTTTTCTCTCCATAGGGTCAGCTGTAGACTATCAGACTTGCTAACTTCCCAGGGCCTCTGCCGTGTCTATGGAACCGTCTTTATTTCTCTGTGCTCTTCTCCTGTGTGTTTACTTCCTGGGGTTCCAGAATCTAAAACTCCAACTAACTCCTCTGCCAAGTAGTTTTCTCTGTGAGTCCCTGGCCACCAAAGGGGCAGGGACTTAACATCCTGACATGGCCCAATCAAGCCTTAATCATTATTTAAGCAGGTAAATGTGAAACCTCTGAATTTAAAACAATCAAATATGCCCAGAGGAACAGACCAGTTTATAAACACAATCCAATATCTATTTTTGGAATTCATAAACAATATCAAACTGCTACACTCCACCTTCTGAATTCCAAAAAAACAAATATTGAAAAAAAAAAAAACACCATAAATCAGTAACAGTGCTAAATATAGAATCAGATCAAAATCAGTTTAAAAATATAGTTTGTCTTGGGACAAAGTCCCATCTGGCTGTAGACCTCTGAAACTTACAGAACAATTTATCTGCTTCCAATACACAAATGGACAAACAAAGGATAAACATTTCCATTACCATAAGGAGAAATTGAAAGCGAAAACATGAGTCATGAGTCCTCTAGAGTTCAGTAAACCTGCAGGGCATACTCCATTCAATTTCAAATCTGAGAGTCACTCTCCAGATAATGTTTTCTTTGCCCTGGAGCTTCGTGGGGGCGCCCTTTCCACAGACTTGCCCAACGGCCCTTTTTTTGGTTCCACTCACATCAAAGATCTGGGTGGTAACCAAGTTTCAGACCTCACCCTCCAAGAGCCTTGGGGTGATGGCCACACCTTCCCTGACCTCTGGGATAATATCTTAACCTCCCTTTTAGGAAGTGAAGACAACATCCTCCCTAACCTCTGGCATACAAGACCAACCATCTCAGAGCAATGAGTTGGTGACCTGGCTTTCCCTAATCCATGGGGGACAGGCCCACCCCTCTCAGAACTATGGGGTGTTGACCTCACCCTCCTTAACCCTTGGGGAATGTGCTCTGTACCCTGGGGAGGCAAAACTCTCCCTAAACAGCAGGTGGGAACATCCACCCTCTTCAACTTCCATGGTTTTCCTTTTAAAACTGTTTTCCCTCCCATCTCTCCTGTTGATGTCCTTTTTAGTCTAAGCTGACAGTGGTTTTGTTCATACAGCTCTCTCAAAAAGCTTGTGGTTTAGCATGCAGGAAGCAGGGGTCCAAGCCATCAGACAGTAAGAATTTCCACAAGTCTTTCCTAGATAACTGCATTTTGAATCCTAATTTACAAGTTCCAAGTTCAGTTAAATCCTCACATGGGGCACTATTATCTGGGGGATTGATTTACAAAGGCTTGGAATTTCTGGAATTAGTTTCTGGTTTCAGTGTGTTGAACAATTCAATTCTCAGCTTATTTCTCTCATCTAGCATTTTGATATAAGCTGCAAGGAGAAGCCAACCCACATTCTCTAAATTTACATTGGAAAGTTCTTCAGCTAAATGTTCAGGCTCACCATTTTCAAATTCTGCCTTCCACATAACATCAGGAGTCAATCTTGCTAAATTCTCAGCAACTTTAAAACACGGATAGCCTTTCCTCCAATTTCCAATAATAGTTTCATCATTTTCTTCTAAGGCCTCATAATAAGTCTGTTTAGCATCCATATTCCGATCAACAGTCTCTTCAAAGCACTCTAGGCCTCTTCTATCAAACATCTCACAATTATTTCCTTCTAAGGCTTTATCAAAAATAAATTTAGGATCTATATTACTGCCAACAGTCTCTGCAAAACAATTTAGGCCTTTCCATAAAGCATCTCATTCTTCCTCCAAAAAATACTCCATACCAATTTATAAAACCATTCCAGCATTTTGGTAATTGCAAAAGCACCTCCCCACTCCTTGGGGTGATGGTACCAATTCTGTATTAGTCAGCCAAAGGGATGCTGATGCAAAGTACCAGAAATCTGTTGGCTTTTATAAAGTGTATTTATTTGGGGTAGAAGCTTAGAGTCACAAGGCCATAAAGCGTATGCTAGTGCCCTCACCAAAGTCTGTTGCCACATGTTGGAGCAAGATGCTGTCGACTTCTGCAAGGGTTCAGCCTGCCTTCTTCCTTGTAAGGCTCCATGGTCCTAGTTTCTTCCAATATCACCTGTAGGCTGGGCTCAGTCTTGTATCTTTCCCAGGGCTAATTTCTCTCCAGGCTCAGCTGCTCTGATCTCTCCACAAGGTCAGCTGTAGACTATCAAGCTCTCTCTCTTCCAGGGGCCTCTGCTGTGTCTATGGAGACATCTCTATTCCTCTGTGTTCTTCTGTGTGTTTACCTCCCAGGGCTCTAGCATGCAAAACTCCAACTAACTCCTTTGTCGTATAGTTTTCTCTGTGAGTCCCCACCCCCACATCCTACTGATGTGGCCCAATCAAAGCCTTAATCATTATTTAATCAAGTAAAAGTGAAGCCTCTGAATTTATTACAATCAAATATGCCCAGAGGAACAGACCAGTTTACAAACACAATCCAATATCTATTTTTGGAATTCATAAACAATGACAAACTGCTACACTGATTAACGTAAGTAGATAGTTTAGCTCAGTGGAGGGATTCCTGCTTTGCATATATGAGGCCCCTGGTTCAATTCCAAGGTCTTTTTAGAGAAGTGGAGAATTGATCCACCATGTTATCAGGCATCCAGCTGATACTTTATGACAGGGAACATATAGACATAATTTTTATTTTAGGTTTTCTTGGATCTGTTATTTCTTTTTAAAGGTACCTTTTTTTCCTCCCTCAATTTACTCACTAAACCCCAGTAAATTACCTGCAGAGGTCAGGCTGCAGGATGATTGATTGATGAACACTGGCAGCCTGAGAAGCTCCTTAGGGGCCAAAGAGGGAAGGCTGTTTTTCCTTTTTGTTGTTGTTGTTGTTGCTGTTGTTGCTGCGGTTTTATTTCTTCTTTGTTGTATTTTCCCTTTCTTTGTTCCCTTCCTTGTTTCATTTACCAATTTTTCCTACCTACATTATTTCTTTTTTCCTTCATTTTTCTATCTTCTTTTCTCTGTTGTTTTTCTTTCATTCCATCTCTTTTTTTTAATTTGGTCTCAAGTTTTTTTTATTTTTTTATTTCTCTCTCTTTTTTCTCTGTTTTCTTTCTTTTTTATCTTTTCCTTTTTTGTTTTTTTCTTTTCTTTTATTCTTTCTTCCTTTCCTCTCCTCACAATTCCACCCATTTAACTCATTCTATATATTTTTCTCTATTTTATTTTTTATTTCATTGTTTCTATTCCACTTTTTTATTCTTATTCCTCTGCACTTCTTATGAATTTTTACATGTGTTAATTATTTATTTTCCAAGTTCTTGTATGATCCCTCTTCTAATCTTTTAAAATTACTATTATTCTTTTTCTCTTCTTATCTCTATCCTTTTCTCTGGTCCTTATTGGTTTTTTTTCAAGGGAACATAGCCAACAGGAAGGAAACAGAATAAGGGAAATGAATTGTCAAAGTGAAACCTTGCCACACACAAA
>JAQZBX010005383.1:0-56607 GCA_029593785.1 Cabassous unicinctus
AGGGACAAACTTCTTTTAGAAACTCAAAAAACCTTAACAATTGTTTCACTTTCACCTTTACTCCTCGTGTCTTTAAAGCATCTTTGAGACCCTCTACAAATGTCTCATGCTGACTGATTTCCTGTCCCATAATCGCTGATCACTTACCGAGGTCCGATTGCGAGGCAGGTTCCCTCGCAGCGTCCTCCAGATTTCTCACATCTCAGCCGGCTTCTTCATCAGCGTTCCTCACTGCATCCCTTGTGTTCAGGTCCCTGTTCGGGTGCCACTTGACCCGGCCCGCGGGTCAGTCAAACCGGAACCTGAAAGAGGGAGTGGGAATGGTGGGGACAAGAGACACGAAGAATGGAGACAAGACAAAGCTCTGATCAAGTCTCGTTTATTCAAGTTAAGTTGGGGTTATATATAGCGGGTTCTTGGAGGGGTCATCTGATATGGACGTCAGCAAGTTGCTAGGTAACAAACTACAGCCTGGTCAGCAGCTTTACAAGAAAAGATGTAGCGAGTACGGGGAGATAGAAACTTAGTGCGGGACATGCGCAATGACATTTGGCCAAACGCCCAAAGTGGGAGTGCCCAAATAAAATAAAAGAGGAGATGGTGTTAGTTCTAAGAATGGCCATGATAAAGCAGATGCCGAGGGCAGCTTCCCACAAAAAGCACTTCAAAAGATAGGATTAGAAGGAGACTTCCTCAACGTGATAAAGGGCATATAAGAAAAACCCACAGCTAATACCATACTCAATGGTGAAAAGCTAAAGGCTTTCCCTCAAAGATCTGGAACAAGACAAGGATGCCCACTGTCACCACTCTTATTTAACATTGTGTTATAAACACTTGTTCAAGCACTTAGGGAGAAAAAGAAATAAAATGTATCCAAATTGGAAAGGAAGAATTAAAACTTTCACTATTTGCAGATGACATAATCCTCTATGTAGAAAGTCCCAAAAAATCTATAACAAAGCTTCTAGATCTGATAAACAAGTTCAGTAAAGTCGTGGGATATAAGATCAACATGCAAAAATCAATAGTGTTTTCCTGAAAAGTAATAATAAGCAATCTGAGGAGGAAATCAAGAAAAAAATTCTCTTTACAATAGTAACGAAAAGAATCAAATATCTAAGAATAAACTTAACTAAGGAGGTGAAGGACTTGTACACAGAAAACTACACAACATTGCTAAAGGAAATAAAAAAAGACATAAATAAATGGAAGAATATTCCATGTTCCTGGATTGGAAGACTAAATATCATTAAGATGTCTATCCTACCCAAATTGATTTACAGATTCAATGCAATCCCAATAAAAGTTCAAACAGCATTTTTTACTGAACTGGAAAAGACAATTATCAAATTTATTTGGAAGGGTAAGGGGACTCAAATAGCCAAAATCATCTTGAAAAGGAAAAATGAAATTGGAGTAATCACACTACCTGACTTTAAAGCATATAACAGAGCTACAGTGGTCAAAACTGCATGGTATTGGCACAAGGATAGACATACTGACCAATGGAACGAAACTGAGAGTTCAAATATAGACCTGCACATATTCAGCCAACTGATATTCAGCAAGACCACCAAGCCCACTCAATTAGGATAGAATAACCTCTTCAACAAATTAGGCTTGGAGAACAGGATATCCATATCCAAAAGAATGAAAGAGGATCACCATCTCATGCCCTATAGGAAAATTAACTCAAAATGGAATATTACTCAGCTGTAAGAAGGAATGAAGTTTTGACACATGCAACAACATGAATGAATCTCAAAGGCCTTATTTTGAGTGAAGTAAGCCAGTCACAATAGGACAAATATTATAGGATCTCACGTATATGAACTTAGTATATTGAACAGATTCACAGGGTAGAGTCTAGAAGATAGATTACCAGGGGATAAAAAGCGAGTAGAGAGCAGTGAATTGATGCTTAATCTGGACAGAACCTATGAGAAGGTGGATGGGGAGTTTTGGAAGTGGAAGGGGGTGATGGTGGGGCAGTGATGTGAATGGGGTCAATGATATTGGAGTGTGAATGTGAGTGGGGTTGTGAGGGTGGGTTGGGCTAAAGTTGGAGGGAGGGCTGGAGGAAGGAATCAGTGAACTCTTGGGAGGGAGAGGACTATGGTTGAGAATACAATTGTGGGAGTGTTCTTTTGACACCTATGGCAGGGGAGGGTCACTGGTGCAGAGTGTCAGTGATGGGGGGATGTGTGGGGAAGGGTGCAACTGGGGCACGCCTCTACAAAATATGAATGGGTTCATGTGATTTTAGAGTATTATCTCAGTGAGTGGAGACCCACGCAATAACCAACAAAATATTAAATTCTCATCCTGAGGAGTCCTGCTACATTTTCCAATAGAGTGGAAATAATCTCTAGAGTACATAGGCAGTGCCCAATAAAAGAAAACAGACCAATATGTCAAGCCATCAATATTAATGTTCATATTTATGAATCTTATTCTTGTAAAATTGAAATTTAGCCTAATAATATCTATTGCTTAAGAGTTACCTACTGAAAACCTCCTTATTACTCAAATGTGGCCTCTCTCTAAGCTGAATTCAGCATATAAACTCACTGCCTTCTCCTTAGTGTTGGACATGACTCTTGAGGATGAGCCTCCCTGGCACCAAACATTTATTACCAAGCACCAACTAGCCATGTGTTTGGAAAAAGACCTTGATCAAAAGGGAGAAAATTAAATACAAAATAGTGTTACAGCTAAGAGATTTCAAAGTGAGTCAGGAGATCATTCCAGAGGTTACACTTATGCATGTCTCAGGTGGATCTCACTAACTGTTACAGTAAACAAATTCTCAAAGAGGTGTACTCCTGAGGGCTCTAGAAACATTTGGACATTATAGGCAAGGCACAAAACCCCATGAATTCAGCACCCTGTCAGTGGGCCTTACCTTGGATTATATGATAACCTATTCCTTACTCTATGAGAGTTAGGCAAATTCATAATTTCCCTACACAAGATTCTTCTACCCCTTTTATTTGAACCTATTAATATGATTGGCACTATAGCCATTAAATATAGGTCCCAGAGACTTAAATCTTTGGTCTGTTCATACACCATTTGGTCCCTGAATCTCAGCAGAGTTGCAGCCAACACCTATTTTCCAGTTCTTTAGAATCACCAAGGACAAGTAACAAAATGATGATGATGGACAATGCCTATCCCCAAAAGCAAAGAGTGTCTACAACTTAAAGCAAAACAGTTCCTTAAAGTCTAAGACCCCTCTTAATCTGAAGCAGAGCAGGCATCACCGTCCCAAAATCCTGAAGATTGAGGAATGAAAAAACATAAGGGGGAATGCAGCCATGGACCAAAGTAGACATTATTATTGTAGTGATGGAAGAACTTGTAGCATTGATATAAAGATAGTGGTTACCATAGTTTCTGAGGGGACGAGGAAGGAAGAACAGGTGGAACATAAGGCATTTTTAAGGCATTGGAATTGTTTTGCTTGATTTTGCAATTACAGATACAGGCCATTATACATTTTTGTCAAAACCTATAAAATTGTATGGTGCAAAGTGTAAATCATAATGTAAACTATTGACCATGGTTAGCACATGCTTCAATATTTGTTCATCAATTGTAATTAATGTACCATATTCGTCTTAGATGCCATTAATAGGGGAAAATGTGATGGGGGAAGGGGTAGGGTATATGGGAATCCCCTGTATTTTCTATGTAACTTTTTCTGTAACCTAAAACTTCTTTAAAAATAAAATTTTAAAAATATTTCTGGATGTTAGAAAGAGTTTTCTTCAACATATGGCTCAACTTGGAGCCTGGGTCCAGTGCACCCCCTGCACTTGGGCAACCATGCACTTGACTCCATTTCCAGGCTGAAGTATAGAGTGGGGGCACTTTCTGTCCTTCATCAATCACCTACTGGTATGGTAAAAGTTACCACTCTTTTTTAAGTGGAAATAAAACACTAAAATGAAAAAATATATATTTATTTTGCATTTATTTTAAAAATTTGATAACATAGACTTATAAGAACCACTATTTCCCTTTAAATATTAATTTAAGCTTTATGAAATACGTTTTCAAATGCATAATGGATGATAAATGCCTTCAGAAGAAAAATAATTATATAAAATCAACTAGAGAGTTGCTAAAGAACAAAAAAGCATTTATGTTTTCTTCCTTGTTATCCTATTTAAATATATGATGATAAACATCATTTCTGGATACCAGGAACAATGAACCTAAAGTAGAAAAGACATAGGGAAATAATGAATATACAAAAATATCTATTTATGTCCAACTTTTAAAAATGATTATTCACTGATCAAGTTTCCTCATTTTAACAGGCTTGTATTCTTGCTCATGATTTCACACATAAATAACTGAAAAATTCTAGTTAAATGCACATGGAGTTTGTGATGATTAAGTTCATGTGTCAACTTACCTAGGTTATGGTGTCCAGCTGTTTAGTCAAGCAAGCTCTGGTCTGTATATTTCTGTAAGGGTATTTCATAGACAGATTTATATCTATAGCCAGTTGATTGTATCTAACATTGATTGCATCTACTATTAACAAAGGAGAGTGTCCTCATCAATGAGAGGAATCTCCTCATCCAATCAGTTGGTGATCCTAAAGCCAGAACTGAGGATTTCAAAAGTCAGAAGAAAAATATTCTACCTCTATTTTAGCTAGGTAGCTTCTCAGGGGAATACAACATCATCTTCATTAGAGGTTCCAAATTGAAGCTTCTCCTGGGGAGTTTAACTTCACCTTCATTGGAGTTTCCAATGTGTGACCTGCCATATGGAATTCAGACATGCCAATCCCCAGGGTCACGTAAGCAATTCCTATATCGTTTAATATATGTCTGTTGATTCTGTTTCTCTAGAGAACCCTGACTAATACAGAGTTACTTTCCACTTCTAATATGTAACTTTTTCTTCTCTGAGTAAAAATGAATCAGTAACTCCATTGAGCAAAAGTTTATATCAAAAGAATCCTTTTTTCTCTGTTTAAAAACCATTACATGTTCTGTTTTAAAAAGGAAAAAAATCTAATTATGAGAGCAGTAAATTTTTGTTTTGGAAGCCTACTGGAATCATTGGTAGGGAGCCAATGAACACATATGTCAAATTAATGATCATAAAGCAAGTGAAGATTAAATAGAAAGGGGAGAAGGGGCCTTCTTCAATAACAATGTAAACTGAGTCAGACATAAGCAAGCAGGGAAATTACAAATTGCAACACACCAATTCCTAGATTTTCTTAGCACTATATAAATGGCAGAGATTGCCTTCAAACATTTTATTTGGATTGTTCAATATTTTTAAAAATTGGACATTTTACATTAAAATGCATATTTCTGATTGCTCTTAAAAATTCAGAACATGAGTTATACTGGGCCCACATCTTCTATGTCCCGGGACCAGCAGCATCAATATCACCTGGGAACTTGTTAGAAAGAAGATCTTCGCATCCCATCTGAGATCTACTGAATCAAAAACACGAGGTGTTTGGAATATCAGTCTGTATTTTAATAAGCCTTCTAGACGATTGTGATGCATCCTGGTTTGAGAACTGTTGAGCTATGGCTTTTTTAAAAAAACAAAACAAAACAGGATTTTGTTTTGTTTCCTGTTAATGACAAAATGTTGATAAATTTCTGCATTTATTGAGATGATCATTTGGTTCTCCTTTACTCTGTTAATAGAATGAACCATTTTATTGAATTATACTATTAAACTATCCTCTCAAACCTACTTGGTTATTTGAATAAGTTCCTTAGTTTGATGTAACAGTTAATATTATGTGTCAACTTGGCTAAGTTATGGTGCCCAGTTTTTGGTCAAATTCTGACCTAGATGCTGCTGGGGAAGTATTTTGTAAATAAGATTAGAATTTATAATCAGTTGGATTTAAGTAAAGTAAATTATCTTTGATAATGTCGGTGGGCCTCATCCAATCAGTTGTAGGCCAGAATGTTACAAACTTTGTGGAGAAAACATTGCCTTGCTGACACATTAATCTCTTAGCCTCAAAACCATGAGTCAATTAGTTCCCATAGTTTAAGCCAACCCATTGTGTGGTATTTGCGATAGCAGCCTGGAAATTTAGGACATTTAGTAAATCTTGATGAAGCGTTGCTGCAGTTGTTTCTTTAAAATGCTGTAAAGGCAGTCCTTGCTTTATATAGTAGTACTGGACTATTAAAATGACCACACCAAGCTGAGAAAGTGTAAATCAATCTTAACAATCAATGGGAAAAATTGCAACTGTTTCATGACTTCTACAGATTTTTGTCAAATATTTAAAATGTTCTTCCTGTCAGTTATAAATATACAAGGAAATAAAAAAATAATAAAACCAAGAGGTATTCAGTAAATTAAGGCATTAGAAATATTAAGAAGTAAATATTCCATATCTTTTTACAAAACTTAACAAAAGTAATTTGAACAGCTTGCCTTCTTCTTCTCATTGTATAACTTACGATAAATTGTAAGCATCTTTTTCTATGGCTTTGCAAATTGACGTGGTCCTTTCTAAGTTTGGATCAGCTTGAAAAATGTTATCTTCTGTGCTTTCAATGTTATGAAAAACGCTTTAAGGTAAAGTATTTTTCCAGTGTCAGTTCTTCTGAGAAATCTTCAACATTTTCATCACAACCACTTTCTTCATTGTGTTGATAAATTTACGTTCACCTATGTTCCTCTGGCTACATATCTAGAGTCTCTTGAATAGCAGCAATGTCAACACTCCCACCATCATCTATTCCTTCTATAATTTATGTCCCATTCAATTTCTTTGCTGTACTTTCATCTTTGTTGGCCAACTCCATTTTTACATTATCCATTTTGTAAAATGACATGCTTTTATCAGTTGTAGACAACCAGCGACACAACTACATGCTTTGCTGTCTGTGCATGAGCTGAATAACAGATGTTCCGTAACTAATCACCAACAGACTGCCAAAGAAGTGAGGATGTTGGTCACTGATCACAATGTACATCTGCTATTTACATAGTAATTAGTGAACAAAAAAGCTGGCAGTGAAGTTTGTACTTTGTGCAATTACTCACAGTTAATATCCAAAAATAACTGAAATTGAACTGTATTTTGTGGGAATGATCATGATAACTTAAAATCATGCATAACAGAACCATGCAAAGTGAGAGCTACCTGGATTTGTTGTTCTTATCAAACAATGCATACACATGATACAAAATTCAAGAGATAAAAAAGGTTACAATAGAAAGTGATTTTCCTTCTACCACATTCTGTCAGCCAACATGGCACTCAGATACTTTCTCAAAGTCAAGTACTGTTAGCAATTAATGTACATTTTTAGAGGCATCCTTCACATAGGCAAACATATATATTTAATATATATGTGCACATAAATATATATAATAGAATAATAAATATAGCAGTACACACACACAATAGTGTGTGCATTGTTCTGAAACTATCTTTTGTACTATTTAATTTATCTTTGAGGTAATTCCACATCATTACTTGTAAAACATCCTTATCCCTTTATATAATTGTATAGATCCCCTTCAATGGATACATTATAATGTGTTTAGCTAATTGCTTATAGAAAAATATTATATTCTTTCCATTTTGCAGTTTAAATTTAGCTATAACAAATAAGCTTGCATGTCATTTCTCATGGGTGCAAATATATCTTTAGTATAAAATCCTAGAATTCTAATTACTGGTTTAAAGGATATATATATATTTTTTTTTTATTTTAACTCAATAAGTATTAACAAATGCCAGCAATAAATTAAATTATACTCTCATGTTTTAATACTCTCACCAAGAAATTTTATTACCAATTTTTTTTGCAAATCTAATAATTGAAAATTGTTTTTAGGAGTACTTTGCTTTTTTATTTAAACATTACTGAGCATGGGCATTTTTTATGTGTTTAGGAAAAAATCACATTTATTTTCTATAAACTGTGCCTATCTTTTGCCTTTTTTTTTTTTTTTTTTTTTTTTTTTTTTTTTTGCAAGAGCTTTTTATATATTAGGAGATAGCTGTTTGTTTTTTAATGATGTAAGTCAAAAATGTTTTCCCCAATTTGTTGCTTGTCTATTTTATTTTATGGTTATTTTTATTTATGTTGAAATTATATGGTGAAATTATTGGATTTTTTTTCTTTTATTGCTTCTAGAGTTTGAGTCATAATTAATGAGAACTTCCCCAATAGTTTATACATGTTCTTTTAAATTTTATATTACGACATTGAAATTATTGTTGTATATGGAATTTATTTTGGTGGAAAATTGAAGTTTAAATTCAAATTCTTTATTCTATATAAATAATCAATTGATCCAATATACTTATTGATGAATTTATTGTTTTCATCAATGTTTTGAAATGCTGTATTTTGTACTAAATTTCCAGTGCAATATCTCCCACGGCAACTAGTTGGGGTTCTGTAACTTTACTTAGGTTAGTCTTTTGATTTTTGAGAATTATCTGCATACATGTGAAAAAGTCATGTTTTCTGTATATAGATTTTGATACATACCTTATTCATTATGTTATTTAGCTTATTCATGGGCAGTAATATGTGAACTAAAGTCTTTCACTACTAATATGTTCCTATTTCTCTTTGTATTTCTAGATTATTTTTACTGTTGTTCTTTCCTCCTTAAAATGTTTTTAAATTATTTTCCCCAGAAATTGTTTCATTTGTGACACAGAATTAATCTGACTGCTGCATCTGTTAGTGGTAATAGAGATTAGAATAATTTCCTTTCAAAATATCTTCTATTCTCTTGAATTCCTGACAAATGTAATATCAAGATACAAACTGTAAAGAAACCACTGTTTTATAATTGTTCAATAACAGATGTTCATTTCTAAACCCCTATCATTAATGCATTGGGTTATTCCAAAGGGCAAGAGTGATTCCAAAGACCAAGAAATAAAGAAGTCATTATTTTTCTAGACTTACTTCCTAAATATTCAGGTAACTGCTATAAGTATCTCCTTCTTCATGATCACCCTAGCACTCTTCATTCCACCCACCACCCAACAGGACCAGATTCTCTTGACAGTAGTGTTGGACTGGATGAAAGTACCATAGTAGATTCATATTTACATGGAAGACACAAGCAACTAATTATGAGTCAATCCTCACCAACAGAGTCAGGCAGGAAGCTGAGGAATTATTTGTTGATAATAACCAGTATTCAATATTGAGCAGACAGCGTTGATTAATTTCTTTGACTGTTAAGTGTGCTTACATTCAACTTGGCCAGAAACTATGTCATTTGGCTTTCTCTCTAGGCTCCTTATATTCATATTATCTATGCTCTATGCTCTTCTTTCACTATTGTGACTTTTTGTGTTTGATGTTAAATTGTTCTTGACTTCGGGGAGTGGGAAGTTACCACCCTTGGTCAGCTTGCCACTTCATTATTTAGGGCCTTCCTCACCTTAAATAGATGGGCTATTACCCTCCTTTTCTTCAGTGTCACTGTCTCGCAATAATTTAGCAAGCAGCGAGAACAAGTGTGACAAAAAATTATGCCTTCCCTAAAGCCCAACTCTGCCAAATTGCTGTTGTATCTAATTGTCACTGTATGAAAAGATAAAATCCCTAATCTTCTGTCTTTCTCTCTCAGCTATGTCATCAAGCTTTTTGCCAACCTATTTTCAGTGAAGAATTTACAGTATTTCTTGTGAAGATTTCTTTACATAAATATTTTCTTTCTTAATTTTGGGCCACATTTTTCTCCTTATTTCCTTTTTTAACCCTGTTTTAAAAGCTGAAAAGCCCATTCTAGCTTGGCACGTTAAAAACAATTCAACATTTGTTGCACCCATCACTGAATGTTTTCTGTTTCTACACAAGAAGAGAAAATTGGCTCAGAAAGTGAGTCTCTGTTGATTTGTCCTTATACTGGGGCCATCATTGCCTTCCTCAGAGAACATCTTCCCTTTTGTCAGCCTCTCTGTAAGCCTGCTGTTGTGAAGATATTAAATTATTTCCTGACATGTCACTTTTATACATGTTCTCTCTCTGGTCAAACTATACAATGGCTGTTTGGTTCTTTTCCAGTGTAATTGTTTAAAATTATTGTAAATGAATTTTTTAACATTATTCTTTGTTTGTTTGTGTTCTATATTCTGCCGATTTTCCTCCGAGAATCTTTCCTGGGCATTTTAACTTTTCTGACAGAGAAAGCACAATCTTTGGATAGAAAATAATTCCAGATTCAGAACTTTTCCACATTGAGCTTTTTCAAAGACTTGTTAATAGTATTTATAATGTACTCTATAGGTTGTATTTATATGATTATAAAAAGGCTTTTTTTTTTTTCAATTTAAGAGTGTTTATAAAGAGCAACAAAATATGTGCATAAACATAAATTGAATTTTGCCAATGTTTCAGCGGCTCAAGTCACTAAACATCCACATGATTACAGGAATTATTTTACATCAATCAACACGAATTTATTCAGTTTCCACTCCTTGCCTAACACTTCTGTTAGGCACTTGAGGAATACTGTAAAATTCTTGCTCTTCAAGTATCTGTCTTCTAGTCAGTGAGACATAAATGACTATACTGCAAACAATTGGAGAAGAACATTTATTTTTGGACATCTTCTATATAAGGAAGGTTTTCATTATAAAGGAGAAAAACTGTAATTCAGATGCCCAAAGAGTCTGCTGTTTACTAGTTTTAGGCCTAATATGTCCTTCAATATGAATATATAAAACAGTATAAAATGCCACTCCCCTTTCCACATCAGTACAATATTTTCCACATAATCAATGTTCTATAAACATTGAATGAATGAAAAGTGGTCTGAAATTTTAAAAATGAAATATTTTATTTGTGTGATATAAATCATATATTTGGGAATTGATTCAAATATGAATATCCATGCTAAGATAGTCCTTCTTTAATTTAGATATGCTTATGTGTTTCAGGAAGAAACATATTTATTGATGAGCCCCTACAACTAGACAGGCACTGTTCAAACACTTCCTTTGTTTATTTTATTCCTGAAAATAATCCTGTGATGGAAAAAGGAGATAATATTTCCATCTTTGCTGATGAATAAGTTCAAATAAGTAAAACAAATTGCCCCTTAGTAGATGCTAGATAGAAAGTGGAAAAACAAGAATTCAATCCAGCTCAAAAAACAAAAGAAAGGTGACTTAAATTTAGGGGTTTTAGTCCTTGTTAATATGTTGTTATATTATGTTTCATATAAACATCACATCCCTATATTTTATATTTAATGTTTAAAAGTGTATTGATTTGTAAAAAATAGTTCTCAATACATTATTGAATGAAATAAGCAGATTACACTATATACTGCATAATACTTTAAAAAATGTATAAAAGACTTTTTTAACTTTTTATTTTGACAAGAAACTTAAAAAATAATACAAATCATGTACAGAGAGGTCCAACATAGGCCACCACCAGATACTCAGATCCACCTCTTTTAACATTTTGCCACATTCTTTCTTTCTATCTTTCTATCTATATATCCGTCTCTGTCTATCCATCCATCCATCTGTCTCTGTCTTTATCAATCCATTTTCTGAACACTTGAGTGTAGATTGTATATACCTTATTCCTCGAACACTTAATACTGCCACATACATTTGCTCAGAACAAGGATATTCACTTCTGTAACTACCTTATGTGCAGTTATCAAGTTCAAGAAAATTAACATTGATATAAAGCTTACAGTCTATATTCTAATTTTTCATATGTCCCAATAATGTCCCTTTGTGGCTTTTCTCCTTCCTTGCTAGATCCCATTCAGGATGATGTACTGCATTTAATTGTCATTGCCTCTTTAGTTGTTCTTTCTTCTTCTTTTTTTAAATTGTGGGAACATATACACAACATAAAACATATACATCTCATCTCCCATCTGAACCCCCAAGCATACCATTCAATGTGACTAATCACAAATTCTTCATTGGTTAAATTCATTAAATATATTTATCTTTATACTTTACTTTCAAAACCTGCCAGATGAAAGTAATGTTATTTTCACATTCTCTCTCCTCCATCAGCTACCCCACGCCCCAGAAGATTCTCCGGGTCCCCCATTCCAAGGTCCTTAGAATTATCTTTGACATATTTTTATTTGATCTCACTTTTGGAAGCCAAACAGTCACTGAATCTTAATGATTCTTCTTTCTCAATACCTTTCATATCTTTTCCATCCTTGCCATTGCCATTTCCAATTTTCTGGTTCGCATCCTTATCACCACTTACCTTGGGATACACAAATCACCTCCTAAGTGGTCTTGCTAAATATATTCTTTCCTTACACCAGTTAGTTTACCCCGAACTGTAAATTTTATCATCCTTTCTTAGCATTTTCAGCATGTATATTTATCATTTAAAAACCTCTAGATCATCATTGCCTCCAGGGTATAATTCATGTCTGCCCCAGACTAAAATTCATGATGCCTTATAATTTAGTCCCAAACTACCACTCCAACTTTATACTGGAACCTGCTTGGTGTCCTTAATAGCTTCATCACCAAACATAGATGAGGCAGCCCGTGGCAAGCTAAGACACTGTCTATTTTTTTTTTTTTTTAAGATTTATTTATTTATTTATTTATACCCCCCTTGCTGCTTGTGTTTGCTGTGTCCATTTGCTATGTGCTTTTTCTGTGTCTGCTTATCTCCCCCTTGCTGCGAGGTCTTGCTGCATCAGCCCACCATGCCGCGCGGGCCGGCCTGCCCTCACAAGAAGGCCCCGGGAAGCGAACCCGGGGCCTCCCATATGGTAAATGGGAGCTCTATCGATTGAGCCACACCCGCTTCCCAAGACACTCTCTAAACTCACTCCTTTCATTCTTCTGCTCTTAAAAGTAATTCCTTTACTTCAGACATGGCTTTCTGGCCTAGCCACTTTGATTTTCACTTGCTTTTGTCCTTGGTGTTATCTTTTCAGATACCCCTTGATTCTATGCTGCATAGTCCAAACTTGCATCCCTTCAAGCCCAACTCTGAGATGCCTCAGCTCAAGTCATTGCACCTGAACACTTTCTTGGCCAAGAAAAGAATCCAGAAGCCTTACTTCTACTCCTTTTTACTTCTCTATTTCTGTACTAAACTAATTTGAATAGACCTCATCCGGTATATCCTTCATGAATGGTGTATGCTCTCCTTTCCTCTCTGAATATTCAAATTGTAGCCACTGTCCAAGAACCCGCTGAATTCTACTTTCTACGTAAAGGATTTAGTTCCAGACCACTTTAACCATACCAATTACCTTCCTTTTCTTCAACTACAGGTGCTTTTTATTTTTATACCAGTATTTATTTTCAGTTAAGTCTCTTATGGTTTTATGACATTGGGTGAACTTTTTCTGAATTGCTTAACTCTGTTTATGTCTTAATTCCTGTGATGGTTAGGCTAATGTGTCAACTCAACCAGGTGGTTGTTCCCAGTTGTTTGGTCAAGCAAGCACTGGACTAACTGTAATACAAGGACGTTTATGGACATTAGTTATCAATGAGTTTACTACATAGATGCCTGATTACATCTACGATCAACCAGGGAGATTGCCATCAGCAATGAGTGATGTTTTATCCAATCATTTGAATGCCTTAAATGGGGAAGTGGTTTCAGCAGAGAGAATTTTCAAGTTTGTCTTTGGACAGCCAACGTCTCCCAGGAACTCATAAAGAACCTTCATTGGACTTTCATGGAAGCCCCTGGTTTGCAGCCTACCTGCAGAATCTAGACTTGTGCATCCCCACAGTCACACGAGAAAATCTTATAAAATTTCATACTATTTACAGATATTTCCTGTTGACTGCTTCTCTAGAAAACCCTGACTAATAAAACTCCTTAACAAGGACCAAGTCTACTTTTTCTTATATGCTTTAGAAGTTTTGCATATGCATGATAATATTTGTTGATTAAATCCATAACAATTCTTCTCTTTTGTTTATGGAAGTAAAGATTTTCCTTCATGGGAAAAGTTTGATAGAGCCTGAATCTAATGAAAGTACATGCAAATACTATGAATACTAAACCCCCATGCTGACAGATTAACAATGCTTTTAAAGGTTACCATTAAGGATCCAATTCGAGTCTACTTTCCATTAGGTTTCAATCCCATAGAAATTTACTTTACAAGTGTCCATTCTCGGTTGCATTGTCCCCATACTGTTACTTATTTTTAAGCATAAGAGAATAGGTTAACACAAACCCATAATTAAAATGACACCCAAGTAAATAATGCTGCTTCTCAGTGCAAAGCTTTCTATTTTAAATATATTAAATGTGTCCATCACTTATCAACTTTTGTGAGTTGTTCATAATTTTATTCCTCTATAACTATTATTTAAATGTACATATAAATAGATATGTATGCTTTACATACATATATTTTTAATTTTACATACATGTGTAAATTAGAAAACTAATTGTTACTGGAAAATTGTAGTAAGTTTTAATCTAAGAAAAAATATTAAAGTAGTCCAATATGGAAAAATAGCTATAAAATTTAATAAACTTGTAATGAACCTATATATTTATGTTAGTGGTTGAAAAATAAAGGCAAGGGAAAGCCATTGATGTACTACTAAACATTCATAGTTTAAAAGATTTTTGCTTTAATATTCTGGACAGTTAGAGAGTCCTTACAAATCACTAAGAAAATTCATTTTCCAGATGGCTAATTAAACATGTGAAAAAATGTTTAGCTTCTCGCATTATAAAAATATAAAGAAAAATGAAAGACATAGGCACTATTTTTCAATTACTAAATCAGCAGAGATTTTAAAATATGGCAATATTCAACACTGAGAAGACAATCATTCCCTGATTGGGGAAAATTCAACATTACTAGTAATCCAAAGAAAAATGCAAATTTAAAGAAAACAGATTTTTGTTTGTCAAATCAGCAAATATTTTAAAATATGGTAATATTCAATGCAGTAAAACAAGAACTCCCACAAACTTTTGGTGAGAGTCTAACTTGGAATTCAATTTGTCAAAATATATCAAAAGTCTAAATTATATCCCTAACCTTAAAACTGACAGTTTCACTTTTAGGAATCTGTCTTACAAAGATAAAGAGAGATGAAGTCAAAGATATATATATAACCTTACAGCATGATAGGAGAATGGTTAAATAAATAATGTACATGCAGACAATGAAATGTTACAGAAAAATTTTATAAATTCTTTTAAAGAACATATAAACATTTGGTGGAAAGCTCTTCATGAATACTAAATGAAAGAGCAAGAAACAAAATAGGAAATCCTGTGTGATCCAAATAGTTAATGTATTATTTATAATCTCTATGTATCTCTAACACATATAAATATCCATATGTGCATATATGCATATGTATGTGGAAAACAATCCTCTTTGGGCACAGTGAATTTTGTTTTCTTGTTTATATACTTTCTCTGGATTTTATTATAGCCAATTTTAATTAGAGAAAATAAACATCAATAAAGTTTATAGCAAACAAAATATTTTGTGGTGTATTTTTATTTAATTAAGAAATTCTTATATAGTGCCCACTATGAGCCAGACACTGTCCTAAGAAATTTACAAATATTAATTCATTCTCATTTTACAGATGGGAAAATTAGGCACAGCTAATTCATGGCCAAGATGGGACTTACACACAGGCAGTTTGGCTCCATAGTCTAGGCTCTTCTCTTGTGAAAGAACAAAACAATGCTATGAGAGAGTTCATGTGTGATCACAGTTAAAAATATTCCTCTTTCTATTCTATATATAAAGCCATTTTTATATATTCAGATATAAAAATATATAAGGTTGACACTCATTTGGAGACATATAAACTTGCTTCATTTAACCTAGTGAATCATATTTTCTATTATACATCTCATCAAACTTTTCAGTGAATCTGTATTTAGATTTTAAATATTTTATCAACAAAGTCTCTTCTCATGTGAATTTAGGCACATTTTAATAATGGTTCACCCTTTAATTTTAATTTGTATGTTTATCAAAATGACACATACATAATTTTAAAAGTCAAATATTTCTATAAACATTATTAATAAATAGCAGCCCTTGCCCTTCTTCACCCTTGATTCCTGTCTCACAGAGGCAACCATTTTCAAATCATTTCAACTGTCTCCTCTGGTATTTGCCACATATTTTTAAATAGCCTGATTATGCATATTTTTGTTCAGTTTTAGAAATTCTCTATTTTCATATTATAATAGATGAGTAGTTAACTCTCTTCCCCATTCTTCCCTGCCACATATACTTTCCCCTCATCCTTTTGATATAGTTACATCATAATTTTCATTAGATCATTATTCAGGGTTTACATAATTATGTAAATATTATTAATAATTAAGCCATATAGTGTAAAATGATTATATTCCTTCTTGTGCAACTGTTTATTTCTCTGGAAATAATTGCCAGTTTTTCCACTGCTTAATTTTCCATTTACCCATTATCAATTCATCCCCAACTTCTCTAACAGAATTCCAAATACACCTTCAATACACTAGTCTATCATTTACAGTTTTTTCACTTGGAGACTCTCTTCTGGAACCCTCTGCCTTCTTGCTCAATTCTGGCCTTTAGCTCTTCAGACCTGTGGTGTCCCGGATTTTCCATCTTTATCATCCTGGGAATTCTTTTTTCCTTTTTTCGTGCTGCCTATTTGTTTGTTTGTTTATTCCCTCATCCATCTTTCTAAAAAAGGTGCATAAAAGGTGAGTTTTTTAGACCAAATATGTATGAGAATATCTTTATTTTATCCTCTACTTGGTCAATAGCTTAATTGAGTAGAGAAGTCTAGGTTGAAAATAATTTTCCATTCAAATTTTAAGGATAATGCTCAATTGTCTTCCAGCTTTCAGTGCTGCCATTGAGAAGTCAGAAGACACTCTGATTCTTAATACTTTTTATATGACCATTTGATTTTGTTTTTTACTTTTTTGATTAGAAAAATTGTAGGTTTACAGAAAAGTCATGCAGAAAATACAGAGTTCCCATATACCCCCCTTATTATTAACACCTTGCATTGGTATGATACATTTGTTACAACTGACAAAAGAGTATTATTATAATTGTATTATAAACTATAGTCCATGGTTTACATTAGAATTAACTGTTTATGTTTTATAGTCTTATGGTTTTTTGTTTTGTTTTGTTTTATTGTTTTTTAATTTTTATTCTAGTAATATACATATGACCTAAAATTTCTGTTTTAACCACTTCAAATATATAAGCCAATGCTGTTGATTATTTTCACAATGTTGTCCTGTACTAAGTTTCTCTCTGGGGTGATGGAATGTTTTGGTAACAGATGGTGGTGATGGTGACCATTTGATTTTCTTCTGGAAATTTTTACCATCTTTTAAGTCTCTCCTGTGTTCTGAAATTCTACAAGATATTTCTTAGAATAAGTCATTTTCATTGACTGCTGGGCACTCAATGGGCACTTTCAATCTAGAAAGTCATATCCTTCCATTTTGGAAAACTTTCTTAATTTCTTTATAATGTTTTTTGCTTTTTCTCTGTTCTCTCAGGAACTCCTATTATTTGGATTTTATATTTCCCAAACTAACACTGTAATTGTCTTTTCTTTTTCTCTGCTCTTTGCTTTGCAGTATAGATCTGCTTAGTAGTAGTCTTCAACTTGATCTGCCAAACTTTCTACTGAATTTTTAATTTTTCTGATAATTTTTTTTATTTCCAAGAGCTCTTTTTGTTATTGAAATTTCTTTTTGCATACTATCTTGTCCTGTCTTTCAAGAATACCTTCTATTATGACTCAAAAATATCATGCTTTTTTATATTTATGCATGAGTATATATCAGTACATTTTCTCTATCTCCAGTGAGTACGTTTTTTCTTATTTGTCTTGCATATTATAGGTTTCCTCAATGTCCAGATATCTTTAGTTGTTTATTCTTATTTAATAATGACATACTAAAAAACTTGTTAGAGTGTCTGTACTTCTGCCAGTCTTGGAATGTGGCAGATTTCACACTAAGGTAATGGTATGGGGCTTGGCCATTTTACTGGAGACTATAATAATTAGCATTTATAGTATTTTCACATTTCTCTTTTGTTTCTCCAAGGAAAACTCTCTAATCTCTTAGTGGAGTGGGAGTGAAATAAGGAAATAAACATGGATAGCACCTAGAAAAACACTTGTCACATAGTTGCCACTCAACAAACATTTTATGAATGCTTGTCGGTGAAAGAAAGCTCACAAATTGAAATCAAACTTCCTTTAACAATGCCCTGCAGATAATCCTTGCCCTTAACTGTGGAATATCAGGATATTTAATTGGTGATAGTAGGGTTTTTAGAAATGAGGTTTCCAGCTATAATAATCCAGGGTCCTCACGATTAATTGCTAAGTAAATCCTTTATAACATAATGATTATGACAATACCAGATTTAGCAGATTGGGGGCTGCCATTTAGTACACCTTCCACAGACGTCAATGTTCTGCCTGTCTTCCCTGACTAGGAAAAAATTAGCTTCAGCTTCCTGACTCTATGTATGTGTGAAGTACGAGTGCTCTCAGGCTTTTCTCTCCCTCCATTTGCCAAAGAGAATTCTGGCTTCACCTGCTCAGCTTTTGGACCATCCCAGCCCTCTAAGGAAGTTTCTGCCAATTGTCAGGCTGGTTACTTGGATCGCAGCACTGTAGAATTGGGGAGTGGGGGGGTGGTCAAGGCTGAAAAAGGCCACAATTTTGCCAGCAGATTGTAGAGTGAAACACAGCAGTGGGCTCTGAGGGTAGAGGTAGGGATGGGGGCAAACTGGCTCAAGAGGAATTAAGTTGGGAGGGGAAGTCTGTATTCAGGGGTGGGGACAAAGAGAAACGGAGAGGATAGAAAGCCATGGATGAAGGAACAAGTCTTCTAAACTAATGTTGATAATAGCTAATAGTAAGAATGAGTTACTGCAATAAATCTCACTTATTCCTCATAACATCCCTATGATGCAACATAGAGATGTGGGATTTTAGATATTAGGAGACAGCCTGGAATTTTAATATTGTTTTAGTATGACTCCCTTTATGTGCATTTAGAAAACTAAAGAAAGAATGAAATTCTTGTTTAGACTATGCTTCTCTGAAAGAGAGATTGTTCTGTGATTGACTCATATTGGTCATGGCTTCAAATGATACACATGTAGTAAGTTTTACATAGATTTCTTCTTCCTTCATATTACATACAGGTACAGGAGACCCTTTCTTTGCCATCAGATATTGGAAGTTTCTTGACTCTCTAGGAGTGAAAAGTTGGGACTAATTTTAAAAACCTCTGAAGTTGAAAACATCCATGTGACTTGGTCATTCTCTATAGTAGTTATAAAGATTAAAGCATGTGGAAAAGAGAAAGAGATGCTCCTTTCCCAGTAACTTTTGAATATAATTATTAAACCTATGGGAAATATCACATATTTTAAAAGGAAAAGAAACCACACAATTGGAGTTGAGGTTTTATTTCCAATTTTAAATTTTTAAAAAACCTGTCGTCAGAATTTAACCAGCATGCAGAGCAGGTGTAGCTCAGTGGTTGAGCACCTGCTTCACATATACAAGGTCCCAGATTCAATACCTAGTACTCCTAAAAAGAAAAGAAGAGGAATTTAATGAGTTTAACAAGTTTTCATTTAAGTTCTTTATATATTCTTTTCTTTAATTCTGAGAAAGGCAGAATTCACATTACTAATTGTAAATTTGTTTCTTTAAATAATACTATGCCTTAGTAATAATGTGGGAAAGTGAGTTTGCAATCCCATTAATAAATAGAAAATTTATACTCATTTCAGAGAGCCAGACTCAAAAAAGAATAGACTGAAGTACACTAAATTCTACTTATGGGGGGGGGGTGTCCTTTGTGCTTTGGTTCCCCACAGATTATCTTGTTTACAAACTTTGTTTCTTTTCTTTACTGAGATTTATAAAGCTGTAGGAATTTTAAGGGAGCCTATATATAAGGCCCATATGTTATCTTATTGTGTTTGACTTTTAAATGTGTTTCATTTTCATTGCAAAGGCAAAATTCAGTTTCCTAAGATCTTTAAAATCATGTGTCTGAATTCATGTAAAAATAACCCATTTTATTTCACCTCTTTCAGGTTAAGTATTTTTCTACCAGTTGTCTTGTCAAAATAATAACAAAAACAAAAGCACAGATTTGCATAGCATTCACAGTTTCAAATCAATTCCATATACCTTGTCTCATTTTCTCTTTCCAAAGCTTTATGAGGTATGGAGGCTGGTATTATTTTCCACACTTTATAAGATAATGAAACTGAGGTACAGAGACTTTAACGTACCTGCCAAGGGCATATAGCTAATAAATGATAAAATGGAACTATAACCCAGGACTTTCCTTTTCTGGTCCACAAACTAATAAATCACATGTGTTTTTTCAAGCCTTAATTTCATTCTAACCAAGCTTTTGCTATTAGCTTGGACCAAATGTTTATCTGTTATTATTACAACTACAGTATATTCTAGTGGTGAATAGCCAAACTCTGGAGCTAAGATTGCCTCAATTTTCTCTTTTATAATAGGGAGATAATGATAGAACCTAACTAATTGGATTGTTGTGAGGGTGATATGAGTCAACACAAGTAATGGATCCTACACCACATAGTAAAAAAATGGGTAAATCAATGTGGGGGAGGAACGAGGAACATTTGTTTCAGAGGTTCTGTAGTTTACTAGCTCTGCAAATCTGGGTGAGTTACTTTACCTTCCTGAACATCAAAAATATGAGCAACCTACAGTAGTTCAGAGATTCTTGAGAGGATTAACTGAGATAATATATGCAAAGCTCCAGTAGAACTAGAGTATCAATGGTAGCTGCTATTTCCCTCAGTATTAGTCTTCATCAGCCTCACCACTTAGGTTGATTTCACTCTACTTTTTATTAAATCCTGTGACTTAGGATTTCACTCTATCATGTCACTGATCAACATCATTTAGTTTCTTTGGGGATGGTAGTACAACTGGATTTAAAAAAAAAAAAAAAAAAAGCACAACTTTTTACCCACCTTTTTTCCATTTTGTCCAATGGATACACTGAGCTCTTTTTCCAAGGCCTTAACAACAGGCCTAACAAAGACAAAGCTAGTTTTCGGCTCCATTTTCTGGGTTTCCACAGCACTTTGTGCCTCTGTAATAGCACTTATGCTGAATTGAGGCTTCTGTTTCTACTTCTAGCATCTTGATATCAGATGAGGGGATGCTGAGTGGTATTGTGGGTCCAGCCAGCAGTGTCCCAGGCAACCAGGCCTTGTAGCTATGCTGGTAGCTCAGAGAGCTAAGGGGAGTTAGCAGAAGCAGTTCTTTCCATGGTGACAGAGTCTACAGGCTGAAGAAGGGTGACCTAATCCAAACAGGATAAAGTGAAACGTCAAAGAACAAGATCTTAACCTAAACAGGTGAGGAGATGATGAATCACGAATTGATGAAGCATGAACTGATAAAAATTCAAACTGCATGAAAGGAAGGAGAAACTAGAAAAATTCTCCAAGCTAGAAAACAGGTAGTATCTGATCAGACTTTTATGTGCCTGCTGGGGACAGCTATAAGAACTGATACAAAGAGTGGGGAAGCACTGTGTCCCATTCATTCCTGTATCTCCCCCCATGGAGCACCATGGCAATCAAATGGAGGAGGCTCCCTGAACCTGTGGGCACTTGTATTAGTCAGCCAAAGGGGTGCTGATGCAAAGAACCAGAAATCTGTTGGTTTTTAGAAAAGGTATTTATTTGGGGTAAACACTTACAGTTACAAGGCCCTAAAGAGTCCAACTCAAGGTACCATAAGAGGTGCTTTCTCACCCAAGTCAGTTATCACGTGTTGAAGTAAGATGGCAGGCCTCGTCTCTCCTTCTTTCTTCCTTTTAAGTCTCCGTGGTTCCAGTTTCTTCCCATCTCAGCTGTAGGTTGGCATAGGGCTCTTCTCTCAGGGTTTTCCAGCTGCTCTGGTCTCTTTATGAGGTCAGCTGTAAACTATCAGGCAAATGGTTCATCTCTCCCTGGGGCTTCAAGATCAAAACTGACAAAGTTCTTTCTTCTTCTTCTGTATCTTCTTCTGTGTGGGAGTATCCGTTTATATAGCCCACTAAGGGAACGGGGACTTAAACTGAGTTATACCCTAATCTTAACATAATTTAATCAAAGGCATCTCACCTGAATCTAATACAATCAAAGGGTATCACACCCAGAGGAACAGACCAGTTTACAAACATAATTTCTCTTTCTGGAATTCTTAACTAATCTCAAACTGCCACAGCACTCTTCAAGGTTCCCTGCTAAACAATGAGGGAAGCACAGGCAACCTGTAAAAGTGCCCTCCTTCTGCATGTATCAGTGCACTTCAAGGAAGCTGGGCTTCCTGTTCACTCTTCCATCTCCTGGTGAGAGTTTTCACTTTGAATACTTTCACTCAACTATAAGTCCTTGTGTACTTCTGTTTTGTGATCTCTGAGCATCCTACTTTACCTGGAATGCCTCCTTCACTTACCTCTTGCTCTACGACCACCCCTGCCCCAAGATTCCCACCCACCGGCCCATGAAGTCCCTGTCCTGCTCCCAATACACAGATATCAGAACCCTCTCCCACCCTCTGCCACACTCACCTGGAAGGTCATTTCTATCAGTCTAATAAACTAACCCAAAAGAATGCAGGAAAAGAAAAAAGAACACAATTCGTCCAACATGACTTGACTGTCAAATCCACCTGTACTAGGAAGCTCTTCTTTCCTTTCCAAGGGCTCCAAACCACTTCTTTAGTAACATTTTGATCTTTGTAAAGAGATCAATGTAAACTTATATTGAACTGACATAATATGAAATTTCCACACTTTTGAAAACTAGAACATTTCACAATCAGCAGCATTTCACACCTTCTCTATGAGTTTACAGATATGATTATTGGCAGGGGGTGACTTAACCATCAAATCAGCAAATGTTTTCAATGTTCAGAGATGTGATTTGTCCAAGTCTACAGATATGAATTCATTTGAAATATGAGGTGTTCTCTTTTACGGTGAGTTTTTTCCTTAGTGGATTTTCAAGAAAAGAGGAGTTAAATACAAGAGTTGATAATTCAGCTTTCTCTCTACTAATCATCAGTATTATATAAGCTACCCAAGGCCATCATCTAGATACTCTTATTTACCATATCATTCCAAACATAGTTTTTTTAAAAGCTCCCACCTCCTTCTCACACCCCCCCCCCAATTTTTATGCTTTAGAAATTATGTTTCAGTGATTCTAGACTTTATCTTTCCTTATTATTCTTCTAAATGCATGTGCTTTTGGTATTTGTTGACTCCTTTCATCTTTACTATGGTACTTTTCAAAACATAAATCCATTTGTGTGTTCTCTGGGTAGTAATTAACCATTACACCTTTTTTTCTTCTTCAAGATTTTAGTCATAATTTTGAAGAAAGAAACTACACCTTTAAAGCTGGCCATTTTTCTTAAATCATATTCTTCTTTGTCTATAGATAGACAATATAAATTATTGCCCAAACTGGGGCACTTTTGAGAGCAAAAGGTTACATTAATATGCATTCCAAAACAACTGGAAAAAATGAAGATGCATTGTCACACTTACTATAGGAACAACTGGTATAAATAAAAGATACTTGCATATTGAGTCAAGGGTACAGGATTAATAAATAACTAACATTTAATGTGGGCTTACTACATGTCAGGCACATAGCATTAACTCATTTAATGAGGGAAAACATTTTTAGGACTAGGCTATAAGATGAATGCCTGATTTCAGGGACAAAGCAAAAACCTTGCTATCCGAGCTAATAATAGTGGCAAGGAAGAGCATCAAGGCTGTCTTGATGGGCAATAACGAGACTCGAAGTGGAACTCCTTCATTCCCTTTAAGGACAAAATTGGTCTTTGATGCAGAGATGGGGAAAGCTGCAGGGAGGGATAAATAACCTCAACTAGATGAGAAGAAAAATGGGGGAGCAGAGGATCAAACAAATATTAATATTTAAAGATCTGAGATAATAAATAAATTCTTACATTTTGTTCCAGTGAATTTCTCCTGAGATTAATGTACTCTTCCTCCATTGCACCACTTGTCCTACACAGAAGCCAGTTAAATATTGTGACTAGTTCTTTCTTTCTCTTCCTCTGCTTTCTAAGTTTAAGGCTTTCTTGATTTTGTTCATGTTAAACCTCCTGCCAAACATGATCTCCTAGGGCTTTGTAGGGTTTTTGCAGTCTCTGGCAGAGTCCTTCTTTCTGGTATCAGAACATACACCAGAAAATAATTTGTTCTTCAACATCCTCTATCCAAGTTTTCAGTGTCAGTCAAGATATATCCCAGGGTTTTTACTGACTTTATTTTTTGTCCCTATGTCAAAGAGCAGAAATATGGTAATATTGACAAATCTGATAACTCCTGGATTGTGTGATAAGCAGAACTTCTAAAATGACGCCTCAGAGTTATCTCTCCGTAATTCCTGAATTTGTGAGTATGATGATATATCACTCTCATGATTATATGTTATATGGCACAGTTGTCCATAATATAAGTTTATCCTGGAATATCCAGGTAAGCCCAGTGTATTCACATGAACCCAACAAAGGGAAGACTGGAGGCAGAAAGGAAAGTCAGAGAGTTTCAAAGCATGAGAAGGACTCGATGAGCCATTGCTGCTTTGAAGGTGGAAAGGTCCAGTGAGAAGAAATGCAGGCAGCCTCATAGTGCTGAGGGCTGCCTCGGTCTCACAGCCAGCCAGGAAACAGGGACCTCAGGCTCACAGCCATAAGGAATTTGACTCTGCTAGCCACCTGAATGAGTTTGGAAGTTGATTCTTCCCTAGCCTGCAGATAACAGTCCAGCCTGACCACTCTTTGAGTCCCTTTTGAGTCCCGAAGCAGAGTACACAGCTGAGCCACACTGTCCTTGGACTTCTGAAATACAGAACAGTCAGCTAACAAATTTGTATTGCTTTCAGCCACTAAATATGCGGTGATTTGTTACATGGCAATAGAAAATTAATATAGCAGGCTTTCCATTATCTGGACTCGTGTCCAGGGACTATGAAAAGCTTTCTTCACAGCCATGCCAAGGTCACCAGAAGCTGGCTCTTACACACCAGATGCAGGTCACCATGGCAAGTTCTTTCCTGCCAGGTTATTAAGAAGATTCTTCCCATGTGGTGGAGCTTATGATTCTTCCCTTGTGTATCAATGAGAATAGGATGTGACTTCTTCAAGAAGTCCCCACGCACTTCAAAAAGAAAGTACTGTAACTGTGCAAACATTCCCACTGTGCAAAAATTCCCATGTTGCATAGGTTTTATGTTTGTGCATTTTATTGTTATTGCTATTTTTGTCACGTTTTACTTTAAGTTATATGTCTTGTCATGGATTCTCTTTACTTCCCATGTATATCTGGTGTACTTCTTCTAATCTATCTAGGGACAATTAACCCTTCTTACTAAAAAGGAAGCTTGTCAAAATTTCCCTTTCACCTCGTCCTATAGCATGGAGATAAACTTCATTTGAAGCACACATAGCCAATGATCATCCAAAGCAAAATACATGCATAGCACATAGGCTATAGATCACCGGAAGAGATGCCATCATTGTCAAATTTAATGGGTCTCGGGAGTAATTCTTTAGCTCCCCTGATATACTTCCTCCTATAAATTGTAGTGGGAATTGTGTCTTTGCAGCTCCTGTTCCCACGGGGAAGAGCTATCTTGTTACTTAAGATCCATTCTCTCCTACTCTTACCACAAAACCTACTATATTAAACAAGATATTAACCCTTTCTCCAGTATCCTTGCACTCAAAATATACCACAAACTCTTGCAATAAAATTCATCTTGTCTCACAGGCATTTGGTCTGCACAGGAACACACACTGCCTTGCTTTTTTGCCTTGATAACATTCCTTGATTCTCCTATGTCATATGGAATTTGAGTCTGGAAAAGACTGCAGCATAGGAATAAATAGGCTATGGTTTTCTTTGGAAACTGCAAATGAGAATTGAGCGTAATGTAAGGATAACGTATGTGTGGAATGTGAGTTTGAGAGAATGGTGCTGCAAGTAACTTCAAGATTTTAGTGAGAAAGCCCACATATTATTAATATTTTAGACTTTCCTGGACATATTTGAATATTTTTCTAGTCATCCCAGAGCTTCTGGAGCCTCTATCACTAGCTGAAGAGTACAGTGCTGTCCGTAGGACCATCCAGGAATCTCACTCTGAGGACAACCAAAATGAGCTGCTTAACCCAGTGTAATTTTCTCAGAGTACTTAGAGTAATTTCTTTTGTTCAGTTACTATTATACTATGCTACAGAAAAATCATAAGAGCTAATACCTCATCAATTGGTCTGTTGATTAATTGGCCTGTTGATAATATCTATATCCTGTACGGTCTCTGGCTCTAAGCGACACCATGAGTGAAATCCTCAGCCACCTTGATGCCAGACAATGAACAGCAAGGTCACCACTGTTAGCTTTTAGACATGTCTTCTAATTCTCTCTTACCTCCAGCTTTCTCTTGTATATCTCATATGTCTTGTATAGTCAACCCTATGTTTCATATAAAAATGACTTACCTTATGACATTTGAGGACTTTGCTTATTTTAAAAATTGGAACATTTTTTCTTCCTCTGTCTGCCTTTTTTAAGTGACAGGGGCAGTCTCTTTTATTTACTTATTTATATCTTTCCCTTATCCTTCTCTCTTCCTCTTTTATCTCTTTCTCTTCCCATCCCCACCTCCGCCTCTCCCCCACCAGCCATTCCAGCTCAACAAGACAGTGATGTCCTCTCAACCAATATCAAATGAGAGAACTCCAGAATTTCTGAACTTCACCAAGTCCAAACCACTCTCTTTTCAGGAACTATGGTAGAAAGAAAGACATGCAGTTTTGACTAAAGTTATAATTAGCCGAGTATTAACTAAGTGACTGAGGAACAAATAAATGCTGTATAAATATTACCAATGATCCATTTCCGTAAACAAAGGAAAACAATCACTTTCATATCTAAATAATTTTCTTATAACCCAAAACTAATATTGGCTGACACTGTTAAGTAGCTCTCATCTTATTGAGAGCTTGTTAGGTTTCAAGCATTGTGTTAAGCAGAATACATTATTTTTTTAATCCTTACTGTGATGCTATGACATCAGTGTTAGCAGTATTGCTCTCATTTCTGAAATGAGAAAATTGAAATTTAGGATGGCTAAATAACTTGCTCAATGTCAAAAACCTAGGAAAATGTGGAATTGACATTCAGGTCAGACTAATTTTGAAAAATATGGGCTTTAAATTCCTGAGCCTCCAGAACTTTTTAAAGAGCTTCCAAAATATTTTTTGAGGCAAAGATAAAATTAAAATTCTTCCTCAAGTGACATAATTGACTTTTCTGTGAAACCCTAATTTACAAATGGAGCATATACCTACTCCTTTTCTTCACAAGCACTGATTTCTACAAAGACAATAAAAACAAGAGAAATGAAAATGTTTGGTCATATTTTAAAGCAAATTTCTGAGCTTGCTCATTTCAAATGCTAAATAATTCTGTAATTATATATACAAAATATGGATATTATCTTGCAAAGTGCCATTATCACAGCTAATGAAAATAACACTTTAACATATGATAACCATCCATATTCAGTTTTTGTGGAATTAGGGGCAGGCCTACTCTTAACGTTTGCAGGTCCAGAAGCCACATAAGACTCACATATGATAAAGTAAATATTTATAAGTTTATATTAAGTATTTAGCCACTAAATATCTAAATATTTAAAAGCTTTAAATCAAGCTAACATATTATTAAACAAATTATGTTTATCTTCCTACCTTGATAAATAATATACTTTTGTAACAAAATTTTAAAAATGTGTTTGGCTGTCATTTTTATATGACTGAAAGTTTACAAAATATCAAAATATGACTAAATTTAATCATTATTGCGTATCTGGGTGTTTTCTTGGTTACCTGGTAATATTTGGATGTATAATAAAACATGATATATATATAATTCATAAATTATTATATGCTTATTAAATAAATTTATTTCTATTGCTTTCAACAGAATCACTGATTATCATTATAATCATGATTTTAACATAATCCTTATTCTATTGATGGTAATGATTTAAATCATTAAAAATGAATATAATCATTTCTAAAGTATAAAAATTTTAATATATTTCATCAGTGTTGTCAAATTTTTTAATTCAAATTATTTTCGGGTCAGGAAGCAGATGTGGCTCAGTGATTGAGTGCCTGCTTTCCATGTACAATGTTCTGGGTTCAATTCCCAATACCTCCTAAAATATATATATATTTTTTGGGTTTTCCCAAAGTTATTTTTCTTCTAAAATAATCTAAATCAACTATTAAAATTCAAATTAAGCATAATGATATTAAAATGTAATACCATTAAAGTCTAGCTATAATTTTTTTTGAAAATTTAAGTAAATCATGAATTTTTAATAAAACCACAATAATTCCTAATTCTTGCATTTAATGGCCATCCATTGCCAAAGTAAACATATGGTGTCACCCTTCACCAAATTACCATTTCAGAATAAATATGAATGGTTTCTTACTGTAAAATTCCTCAACCATTATATGTAACTGTTGTAAATTTCACACTATTTCCTTAGTAACTCCAGAACCATAAATTAGAATAGGAAAATAAGCAAAATAAAGAACTCTTATCATTTACTGAGAAACAATATTGCAAAATCTATTACAGTCATGCTATCTGGGAGGAAGCACTTGACAAGTTAATTAAGGTGTCTTTTCTCTCACTGAAGCATTTCTGTCCCTCAAATCCTCCCTGTACTACAAAGCAGGTTCAATTTCCAATGTTGGCGAAGGCATAATCCTCAACACTTCACAGTGTTTGGAGGCAGACTCCTACGGTTTCTAGGACATAAGGCCAAAGAGATGGAAAAGATTCTCCCTTGAGCCTGAATAGAGTTGGCCACAAAAATGGACCATCTTTTTGTTTTTGTTTTGTTTTGTTGGTATATGTCATTTATTTGTGTGTGTGGCTGTGCTATACAAGAATATCTAATGTGCTGGCGGAGGTATAGGGACCCTTTTAACCCAAGTCCAGAGTAGCATTAGTTAAGGGTCCTGGATTACTTTCAATAACAGAAGAGCATCTGTTGAAGAAGAAGCCAATTCCAAAAGCTTGGAAAATTCCCTTCATGATGTTTCTAGTTTAACCTAATCAGGACTTCCATACACGATTTACTTTTGTCCAGTTTTCTTTGACAGTTGTGTGCAATATTTCAAACTCAACCTGTACTTAGCTAACGCAAAGAGTAAATCAGCTGGGGAGCAGAGTGTCCTCTGGGTCTCATCCAACACTGGACAGACTAAAATAATACTCATGATATTAAGGAAAAAGAAAGAAAGAAAGCAATTCATCACTATTTCCATTCAATTTTATTTTCCATTATACCCAGAAAACTCATCAATATAGAACCAATAAAGCAGATTTTAAGAATTGGAATTTATCAGGAGATTTTTCAAACAAATGCTTTGAAAATAAAAAGAGAGACACTCACTCTTCATTTGAAGAATAGAAGATTTATATGCAGCAAAAGAAAACAAACGTATGTCAAATAGCTGCTTAATCCTTCTCCAGGCAGAGTTTAATTAGGGCAAGGTGCCTATCGAACTTATAAATATGGAAATTCTTACAGCAGAAAGAAAAATAGGCAACATATAATATATATATAAAGAATATATGGACATTGAATGGTGGAAACAGGTTACAAAACTGTCCATTCTGTTTCCGAGTCTAGTTAATGTAACACAAAATCTTTATGTGGATACAGAAATTCTGTTAAAATTTGTGCATGTAAATTAATATAAATACATACATACATATATATATATACACATACGTGATTATGTTTGGGTGTGTGTCATTATGTGCACCAGAAGTCATGTATAAACAACCTGTGCTGAATACAAGCAACAGTGAAAATAATTAAGCACCTAAGACACTGGTTTTTATAAGGAAAGAAGAAAATAAGTAAATAGATGTTTGGAAATAAAGAGAAAAATAGCATAGTTACATTATGAAATATATGCAAAAGTTGTGATCACAAATATGAAAGATGTCAATTTGTAAAATGGAGTATTACATGAAATTAAGCATTGGAAAATACTTCTTGGAAATTAGACAAGTAAGGAAATAGAATGCAAGACAAAAAATCCTTTGTAGAATTAGTCATTGGCAATTAGGGTCCATCCTATGTATACCATCACCTCTTCAGAACATCAAAATATTTCTGCTAAATGTTTCCAAATTTGAATTTTAGGAAACCAGAAGTAGAGTGTGACTCATTGAAAAGCCCTGCTCCAGAATCCCCTCTTGTTTTAAGTACTTCAAAATCCAGTTTCCTAAACTCAAAGGAGAACAAAATATCGAATTTCCTGTAGGTATTTTTTAGTGAGAATAGGGAGTTTAAATTGATTCCTCTCTGTTATGTCTTCTGCATCTACACCAGAGGTGCCATGCATAATGAATGCACTTTAAGTTTAAAAAATGAAATAAATGTAGTTTCTCTTCTAATCAGATGAGAAAATTACAAGAGACTTACTCCCAACTAACAATAACAACAACAAAAAGCCAGATTTACAACAGTAATCATATTTTTTAAACTCAACAAAAAACAAGGGCCCACAAAGATAATTAAAATAAAATATATTTTTTTTAAAAAACAAGGGCTCAAGAAAACCTATATGAACCAAAATCCAAAAAGTGCCAAGCCCTTCATAGGAAAGAAGACACCCATAGCCACTGAGAAAGAGGCATATGCCATGAAAGTGCGGTGGGAGTGGAGGGAGTATAGAAATATTAGACAGAAATTTATAGGACAGTTAATAGTTGCATGTAAGTTGGCATGATAGGCTAGAATTTGGAAGGAGACCAACATCAGACCAAATGTGCATCAGCTTCCATCTACCAACTTTTATTTGTTCACCAAGTGTGTTGAGTAAGACACCAAAAGTCATGAGTGTGTGGCAGAGAAAGAGAGCTGAGAGAGCCCCTTTGAGGAGTTCATGGCCTCTCCCAAGGACAAGTCTTCCTCAGAGGAGGGGTGTCATGCCTGGAAGAGGGACAACAGGCATGAAAGAGCTCTCTCACGGTTCAGAAAGCAGGGAGCAGGGAGAGTAAAGAAAACTCTCTAGCAAATGAAAACACTGCAATCAGGATGGAAACTAAGGAGAAATGTCCCATAGATCCAAAAGCTGGTGGCTAGGCTGTGACACACAGGCAAATCTCCAGATCTTGGCAGTGTTCTAATCCCAAGACCTGCAGAAGGACAGGTCCTGATTCCATCCTTAAAACATGTGAATCTAGTGGAAAAGTGAATTAAACTAATGTTACAATAAAGCAGAAACTCAGCCAAAAAACAAAAAAAAAAACAAAAAAACAAAAAAAAAAAATTAAGAAGTGCTTCCCCATCTACAGGGAAATTATAATTTACATCAGTTTCTACTATTCTTTTATACAAACTGTCATACAATGAAAGATTACAAGACAAACAAAAAGGCAAAAGAATATGAATGAAGGATTGTGGGAAAATGGCATAGGACTAGCAGGCAGGGCTCAATGCTCTCACAAAAACAATGGAGAAAGAGCCAAAAGCTGTCTGAGGGACCTCCTTTAGGGGTCAGCAAGACAGGACAGTGATACACAACTCCCAGGAGGGTGAGGGACAGAGAGATGAAGAACCCAAAACAACAAACATGAGTTATCAAGCCCCCACAGCAGCCGGGAAGGGCTCCCCTCCCCTCCCCCCAAAATTTTAACCTGTGGTAAAACCCCTGGCTCACTGCAGCCAACTAAGAGGGGAACAGACACCTTCCTCCCTGCCAGCTGCTTCGAGGGAAAAGGGAGTGAGAGTTGGGGGGCTTTTCTTTGGTGAATTGGGCCCGCAGAGCCTGCTTTGAATCTCCGCCCTAGAGCTTCAACACAGCAACAGAGGAAAGTGGAGACTGAAACTCCTCCATGGAAAGGTGCACCAATAAAAGTGCCATCTGCTGGCCAGTCTGGAAATTGCATGGACAAAAACTATTTTCCGTTCTCTCTGTATCCTACCCCTAGGAGAAACTCTACACCCCATTAATGAATCCCTGGCCTGATTTTGATAACATAAGCTGGGCAATTTAAAGATTTAGAATAAGTTGAACCAAATATCAAAAATGAGCTGTGTAAAAAAACAATAGGCAAGAAAGAGAAATTGGCCATCAGAGTAAATTTACCAACATATTCAGATGCCTAGACATCAGCAAAAAATTACAATCCATACTAGGAAACAGGAAGAGATGGCCCAGTCAAAGGAGCAAACCCAATATCCTAAAGAGATACTAGATTTAAAACAATCAATGATAATCACACAACTCCCCCAAACCAATTCAAAGAATTTAAAGAAAATATAACTAAAGAAACCAAGGGTATTAAGAAGACACTGGGTGAGTGTAAAGAAAAATTTGAAAGCCTGCAAAGAAAAGTAAGAGACCTTATGGGAATGAAAGACATGAATGGATGAGATTAAAAGTACATTAGCGGGATTGTGGGAAGATGGCATCAGATTAGGAAGACAGGACTCATCTCTCTCACAAAAACAACAGAGAAAAGGCCAAAAGCTGCCCAAGGGACCTGCTTTGGGGGTTAGCAGACCAGGAAAGTGCTTCGCAACTCCCAGGAGGGTGAGGACAAAGAGACAAAGAAGTCAAAACAACAAACTGTGAGTTACTAAACCTCCCAGCTGCCAGAAAGGGCTCCCCTCCTCCACCCCCAAGATATTAAGTGGGAGGTGGGGGGATAAGAGGGTGGAGGTGGGGGAGTGGGGGTGGGGTGTGAGTGAAACCCCTGGCTCATTACAGCTGACTGAGAGGGGAGCAGACATCTTCCTCCCTGTCAACTGTTACAAGGGAAAAAGGAGGGGGAGTGGGGAGGGCACTTTTCTTCAGTAAATTTAGCCAGTGGAGCCCACTTTGAATCTCAGCTCCAGCCAGATGAAAACAAAGGAAAGCTGAGAGATACACCTCTGTGGAAAGGTGCACGAATGAGTGCCATCTGCTGGCTGGTCCAGAAAATGCATGGACAAAAACTGCTTTTAGGGCTCTCTTTACCCCACACCTGGGAGAAAATCTGTACTCCATTAGTGAGTCCATGGCATAATTTTGATAACTTAAACTGGGCAATTTTAAAGTCTCAGAATAAGTTGAACTAAATATCAAAGAAAAGCTGTGAAAAAATAATAACAATAGGCAAAAGAAATTGGCCATCAGAGTAAATTCACCAACATATTCAGATGCCTAGAAATCAACAAAAAAATTACAAGCCATACTAGGGAACAGGAAGAGATGGCCCAGCCAAAGGGAAAAAAAAAAACAAATATCCTGAAGAGATACAGGATTTAAGACATTTAATCAATGACAATCACACAACTTTCCTAAATCAATTTAAATAATTGAAAGAAAATATGACTAAAGAGATAAAGAATATTAAGAAGACTCTAGGTGAGCATAAGCAACAAATTAAAAGTCTGCAAAGAAAAGTAACAGAATTTATGGGAAAGAAAGACACAATGGATGAGATTAAAAATACATTAAAAGCACATAAGAGGAGATTTGAATTGCTTGAAGACAGAATTAGTGCTTTGGAGGACAGAACATCTGAATGGAAAAGACAGGAGAACTGAAAGAGAAGAGAATGGAAAAAATGGAATGGAATCTCAGGGAACTGAATGACAATGCAAAATGCACAAACATTCTCATTATTGGTATCCCAGAAAGAGAAGAGAATGGAAAAAGGACAGAAAGAATATTTGAGGAAATAATGACTGAAAACTTCCCTATCCTTATGAGAGACATAAATATCAATGTCCAAGAAGGACAACTCACCCCAAATATAATAAACATGAAAAGACCTATCCTGAGACACTATTATTCAGAATGACAAATATCAGAGATAAAGAGAAGATTTTGAAAGCAGCAAGAGAAAAGCAAAGCATCACAAACAAGGGAAACTTGATAAGATTAAGTGACGACCTTTCACCAGAAACCATGGAGGAGAGAAGAGAGTGGTATAATGTATTTAAGGTATTGAAAGACAAAAACTGCTATCCAAGAATTCTGTGTCTGGCAAAGCTGTCCTTCAAAAATGAAGGAGAGTTCAAAGTCTTCACAAACAAAAAGTGATTGAATATGTTACCAAAAGACCAGAATTACAAGAAATATTAAAGGGAGTGCTGCAGCCTGAAAGGAAAAAACAAGGGCAAGAGACTTGGAGAAGGGTGTAAAAATGAAGATTATTAGAAAGGGTAAATTAAATGATAAAAAGATAGACAATAGTATGATAAGACAACAGAAAGCCAAAGGTCAAAATGGTTGAAATAAGTAATGCCTTTACAGTAATAACATCAAAGCAGTTGTAATACAGGGGCTTTTTAGGGACTTGGGAATTGTCCTGAGTGACATTGCAACGACAGATATAGGGCACTTTATATCATCATATAACATGCAGAACTGCGTGGGAGAGAGTGTGGTCTACAATGTGAACTACAGTCCATGCTTAATGGCAAAGCCCCAGGATGTGTTTATCTGATGCAGGTCATGTGCCACACTAATGAAGGATGTTTATATGGGAGGTTGTGGGAGGTCTGGGAGGTGGGGCGTATGGGAATCCTTATATTTTTTGTGTAACATTTATGTAATCTAAGTATCTTTTTTAAAAAATTTTTAAAAATTATTTAAAAAAATACAGTAATAACATGGAATGTTAATGGCTTGAACTCCCCAATCAAAAGACATAGACTGATAGAATGGATAAAAAATATGAGTCATCTATATGTTGTCTACAAGAGATTCACCTCAGCTGTAAGGACACAACCAGGTTAAAAGGGAAAGGTTGGAAAAAGATAGTCCACACAAATAGTAACCAAAAAAGAGCTAGAGTAGCAATAATAATTTTGGACAAAATAGATTTTAAATGCAAAACTGTTATAAGGGAAGAAGAAAGTCATTATATATTAATAAAAAGGACAATTCACTAAAGAGAATTAACTATACTAAGTATTTATGCACCTAACCTGAGTGCCCTAAGATACATGAGGCACACACTGGCAAAACTGAAGGGAGAAATAGATGTCTCTACAATAATACTTGGAAACTTCAATACACCACTCAGTATTGGATAGAACATCTGGATAGAGGATAAATAAAGAAGCAAAGAACTTGAATAATATGATAAATGAACTGTAACTAACAGACATCTATAGAGCATTGCATGCCAATACAGTAAGATGTACATTCTTTTCAAGTTTCTAATGGATTCTTCTCCAAGACAGACCAGATGTTGGGTCAGAAGACAAGTCTCAATAAATTTTAAAATATTGAAATTATACAAAACACTTTCTCTGATCATAATGGAATGAAGCTAGAAATCAATAATGATGGATAAAGGGACAATTCATAAATATCTGGAGATTAAACAACACACTCTTAAATAATCAGAAGGACAAAGAAGAAACTGCAAGAAAATTCAGCAAATATCTTGAGATGAATGAAAATGAGGACATAACTGTGGTGGTTTGATATAGTTATGAATTCCAAAAATAGATATGGATTATGTTTGTAAACTGGTCTGTTCCTCTGGGCGTGATTAAATTATGATTAGGGCTTTGATTGGGCCATATCAGTAGGGTGTTGAGTCCCCGCCCCTTGGTGGGTGGGGACTCAGAAATAAAAGACATGGCAAAAGACAGAGTTGGAGTTTTAATGCTGGAGACCCAGGAAGTAAGCACACAGAGGAGCTTGGCTGTGAGGAAGGAGAGAAGGTCCCGGGAAAAGAGACAAGCCGTTCGTCTGACAGTTCACAGCTGGCCTTGTGGAGAGAGGCAAAGCCTAGAGAGCCTCAGTCTACAGCTGACCTTGTGGAGGAAACAGAGGAGCTGAGCCCAGAAAGAGGCAAGCCCCGGGAAGAGAGGGACCCAAGAAGCCCCTACCCTGGCAGGTGTCGGTAGCCATCTTGCTCCAACACGTGGCCATAAATTTGGTGAGGGAAGTAACTTAACACTTTATGGCCTGGTAACTGTAAGCTTCTACCCCAAATAAATACCATTTATAAAAACCAACTGATTTCTGGTATTTTGCATCAGCACCCCTTTGACTGACTAATGCAATAGCATATCAAATCTGTGGGACACCACAAAGGCAGTGCTGCAAGGGAAATGTATAGCCCTTAATGCTTACGTTAAAAAAAAAGAAAGAGCTAAATTGAAGATCTAATTGCACATCTAGAGGAAGTAAAAAAAAACAACAGAAAACTAGTCCCAAACCAAAGGTAAGAGATAGTAAAGATCAGAGCAGAAATAAATGAAATTGAGAACAAAAAAAATAGAGAGAATCAGCAAAACCAAAAGTAGGTTCTTTGAAGATCAACAAAATCAACAAACCCTTAGCTAGACTGACAGAAAAAAGAGAGAAGATGCAAATAAACAAAATCAGAAATGAGAGAGGGGACATTACCACTGACCCCACAGAAATAAGAGAGCTCATAAGAGGATACTATGAACTACAGTATGCAAAAAAACTAGACAATATAGATGAGATGGACAAATTCCTAAAAATACACAAACCACCTACACTGACCCTAGAAGAAATAGAAGACCTCAACAAACCAATCACAATTGAAGAAATTGAAACAGTCATAAAAAAAAAACCTCCCAAAGAAGAAAAGCCCGGGACATAATGACTTCACAAGTGAATTCTACCAAGTGCTGGCTTCCCACATACAAGGTCCTGGGTTCAATCCCTGGCTTCAAAAAAAATAAGCAAACAAACAAATAAACAAAAATAAGAAAGAACAGAATGTCTGACATATAAGACATTTATTTTTTGAACCAATGCAAAAGTTCTAATCATAAAAGAAAAAAATTCTTAAATTGGGCTTCATTAGACTTACATTTTTTCAGCTTCTTGAAATATACAAGTTAAAGATTAGATAAGAACATTCACAGGGCATATATCAGACAAAATTTTTATATAGAATATATAAAGAGTTCCTACAAATAAACAATAAAATGGTAAAAATCCCAATTTAAAAATGAACAAAATATTTTACCAGATATTTTTAAGAAGAAGATATACAAATGGCCTGCAAGTACATGTAAAAGCAATTAAAATCACTGGCCATCTGAAAAATACAAATTTAAATCACAATGAGATGTCAGCCCCAACTGCAATAATGGTTAAGATTCAAAACAATTGACAAAATTAAATGCTGTTAAATATGGGGAACAACTGGAACTCTCCTTCATTGTTATTGGATGCATAAAGTAGTACAATTGCTTTGGGAAACTGTTTTGCACTTTTTGTGAAGTTAAACATATATATATCTTATGATCCAGAAATTTCCCTCCTAAACATTTACCAAAGAAAAGTAAAAATTTATGTCCACTAAAAGACTTCTATATGAATGATCATGTCACCTTGTTCATAATGGTCAAAAATTGGAAACACCTGAATGTTCATCAACAGGAGAATCAGTAAACAAGCACTGGCATGTTCATAAAATGGA
The DNA here is from genome assembly GCA_029593785.1 of Cabassous unicinctus. NCBI lineage: Eukaryota > Metazoa > Chordata > Mammalia > Cingulata > Chlamyphoridae > Cabassous > Cabassous unicinctus. The sequence goes on from JAQZBX010005383.1 coordinate 37,614, forward strand.
ATACTACCCAACAATTAAAATCTCATGACACATGCAATCCTCTCTACTCAATATTTTTGCCTCTTTGAAACCCAAATCTTTTAATCTCTCATCCACAATGACCATTTTACTAGATTAGGACAGCCTTCTGCTCTTCTCAACCAGAAACAATCCTTTGTCACAGATGAGTTTTTGAGGCTGTTACATAAACATGCAGTGGAGCTCTGTGTAAGGAAAGTAGAAAAGTCAAATGAGAGTAAGTGTCAGAGAAAGCAATAGTCAGAGGAAGGGAGGGTATATCTGCCATTTGCGAACTTTTAAAAACTGTTATAATAAAAATCCAGGGAAGAGATGAAGGGGTTCCTTTTATTATCTTTTCTAACAAATATTAAGAGAAGGTTCTGTCATAGCTAAACGCAAACAACCAAAGATATTTTAGCTCTAGAATCCAGAATTTAAGACAATTGAAATGTTCTCATTAGTGAAATTAACATTTCCAAACTTCTCTTGCCCCACTCACCAGACAAATTGAATCTTAGCACAATTAATTCAGCTCAAATGGAAACTTTTTTTTTGACAGCACAGTATTTTCTGAGAAATTACTAAGCTTATTTAAAATACATTAAAATACACCAAGTTTATTTAAAATGCTGGAATGTTATGCTCTGCTGATTTTGGCAGACCAGACTCCATGTATCAAGAAGCTGGCTTATAGAAACTATGTGTAGTGATGTGGTACCTTTTAATAAGGATTCACCAATTAACTTCAGAAGTCCTCAAGCTTTCCCTTTAATTTGGGTTCTCTTGGCCTCCTTCCTTATCTAATGCAGAAGGAATGAAGGCAAGGGAAGAGTGATGTGGGAGAGACTCACAGAGCCCATCGGCATCAGTGTTCTCCCCTCTGGCCAAACAGAATAAATGTTTTAGCCTCCTTTGCAGTGTGTTTGGACCAAAGGGACTGATGGCTCTCAGATCCTTCCCCATATCCCTGCATTGAAGAGCACTGACCCCTGTAGCCTGTCTTTCCCAGACTTGACCTTGTGGCTTTAAACTAGGCTTGTCAAATGAGAAATAATAGAAGGATATTAAGGGATGGGAGGAAAGGAAAGAACAAGACGGCATCTACACCAGTGGCTACATCTCCCCAATGGCTCCAACCCCCACAAGCTAACCCCACCATTATACCAGCTTCCAATATGTAAGAGGATCTAGATTCTGGTTACACTGCTTACTCCAACTAGAGGAAGCAATAGCTTCCTGCTATTGCTAATTTCTGAGTTGCCTTATTGTCCCATGTTTGACTTCTAAGCTCTTTTATCATCTGTGTAACTATTCCCTGTAATAAATGCCTTGTAAACAATTCCTTGTTTTAGCTCCTAAAAGCAGTTTCTATGTGGTTGGCTCCTGACTGACAGCACCGTGTTTCTGAGTTCTGATACGGGCAGAAGCAGTGTGTGCCACTTCATAAAAACTTTCCATGTATCATCTCCATTCTTTTTTCCCCTTCCACTGAAAAATATAAAGGCCTATGAATACTTAGAAGGGCAGAGCCCTACTAGAGTGACACATATTATACAATGACATGAGCAAGAAATAAACATTTATTGGGTCTCTGAGCCTTCAGGGTGTATATATATTACAGCACCTACTTTATTTACCTTAAGTAATACAAGTGTTTACCTGCTTCTTTCATACCCTTTAATTCTTGAGTCTCTATACTTAGGTGTGGAATGATTATTTCCATAGAATTTTTTCATAATAACTAAAATTCGAGTCTGTATTAGTAAGCCAAAAGGGTGCTGATGCAAAGTACCAGAAATCTGTTGGCTTTTATAAAGGGTGTTTATTTGGGGTAAAAGCTTAAAGTTACAAGGCCCTAAAGAGTCCAACTCAAGCTTATGTCCTTACCAAACTCTGTTGCCACATGTTGAAGCAAGATGGCAGGCGACATCTGCCATCCTCTTTCCTCTTAAGGCTCCGTGGGTCCAGCTTCTTCCAATCTCGGCTGTAGGCTGGCATAAGGCTCATGTCTCTTTCCAGGGCTCATTTCTTTCCAGGCTCAGCCATTCTGGTCTCTTTATAAGGTCAGTTGTAAGCTATTAGGCCTCTGCCATGTCTTATGGAGCCGTCTCTCTCCCTTTGTGTGTCTTCTCTTTGTGTCAACCTCTGTATTCTTGATTGAGCATCCATTTATATAGCCCACCAAGGGGGCAGGGACTCAACCCTGCATGCCCTAATGACATGGTCAAATCAAGACTTAATCTTGATTTAATCAAGTAAATGTAAATCTTTGAATTTAACACAATAAAATTGTATCACAACCAGAGAAGCAGACCAGTTTAAAAACATAATATCTCTTTTTGGAATTCATAAATAATATTAAACTGATATTCCAAAAAGACATTACAATATTAAAAAAAAAAAAAACTTAAATCAATGACAATGCTAAGTACAAAATCACATCACAATCAGTTTATAGAAATATAGTTTTTCTTGATGCAAAGTCCCATCTGGCTGTAGACCTCTGAAACTTACAAAACAATTTATCTGCTTCCAATATATGAAGGGACAGGCAAAGGATAAACATTTGCTTTACCATAAGGAGAATTTTGGAGGGAATCCTAAGTCACTGGTCCCCCACAGTTCCGAAAACCTGCTGGTCATACTTCATTAGATTTCAAAGTCTGAGAGTCATTCTTAAGATAATGGTTTCTTCTCCCTGGGGCCTCATGGGTACTCACCCTTTCCACAGGCTTGCCCAATGGCCATTTCCTTGGTTCCACCCTCATCAACATCTGGGTGACAAAAGAGCTCCAGACCTCACCCTCCAAGAACATTTGGGGAATGTGCTCCATACTCTCTGTAGCTGGGGTGGCAAAACTTTCCCTGAACAGTGGGCTGGAACATCTACCCTTTTCAAATGCCGGTGGGGAAACTCACCCTCTCTGTACACATGGATGGGGTCCTTCTCTTGGTGCATAAATAATATCATAATGCCATACTGGATATCATACTTGGAATTCACAAATAATACCATACTGCCACAGAGTCCAATAGTATTTGCCAGAGCATGCAATTTTTGGATTGATCCTCGATAACTCTATCCCAAGAAAAATTATTAAAAAGGTGATATTAGACTTTGGTATACCACATTTGCTAAATTTAATCCTCCCAAATTTTGTGAACTGACTCACTCTAGAATAGCACCCTTGTTGTCCCTTAAAATGCATTAACTTAAACAAAATAAAAATATATTTCTTTTTCTTATATCAGTAAATACAGATGATCCAATGTTAGGAGGAGGACTCATAGTATTAGGGGTTTTCTTTCATTTTATTTTTCCACCCTGTATTTGTTTCCCTTGGATTTATTTTCAAAGATGGCTCCCTATCACATCTAATTCCAGCCTCAGGGAAGGGGGAAAGAGGAAGGTGAGAGGAGGGAGGTGAGGGAAGTTCCTTTTCTTTTAGATGCACAAGCTAGTAATTTCATATAACACTACTGCTCATATCATATGGCTGAAACCTAGTCATTTTTCACACCTAGTTGCAAGGGAGGTTGTAAATTCCAAAAAAAAAAACTTCTCTTATCTCTAGAAAGGGGTAATAGACATGGGGAGGCAGTAGGGGAGAGCTGCTGCCTCTGTCATAGAAACCTGCAAATCAATTAGATCAGGATGTTAAAGGGCTCTGTACAAAAATCAAGAAGATAATGAATTCCTATCAAATACTAAGATGAAAGATATTACTGAAAACAAAGGCATAATATAATTTATACATTTTAAAACTATATTTCATGGACTTTTAAAAGGTATGAATTAGATGATGCACTACTATCTTATTACCACTAAGCAAAAATAACATGCTCCTAATTAAACTATGGCACAGTAATTTCTTATTATTTAGAATTTTTATTTTATATCAATTACAATAACTCTTTCATAAATACATTTTAACACCTATCATGCTGCTGTTTCCTCTCTTTCTGTGTCTACAATAACTCTGAATTATTGCTGAATTATAGTGTACTCTTTGTGATGATATTTTAAACAGCAATTAATCTCAACATATGTAATTCCAACACTGTGCATCCCTCAATTGAAGTGATGTTATGAGTAGCTATGCTACTCATATGATTATATGCAGTGAATATGTACATGATTGTGATTTTGTATGTTGGCCAGTGGTTTCTATTTTTAGATACCACCTATAGGCATAGGAAGGACAAAGAAATATAGTAATAGAACAGAATGTAAATAACAATATCCTTGACCATAAAAATATAATCATGTGGTAAACAACAGTTGAGAATTGGAGGGAACAAGGAAGGATGGAGGAAAGTATATGAGCATTAAATTCTTCAATTTACATTGTGAAAATGCAAGCAATACTGTCTAACGTGGACAGATCAAGAGAATTGAGATTCAATATATTAAATGAATCTTTAAATTTAACCAACAGAACTAAATGAAAAAAACAAAAACAAAAACGAGACTATATGTGGTAGGAGTGGGCAGTGTAGGGGAGAAAGTGTTGATCAAGTGAACTAAGTTCTTCATATTTAATGGTGAGGAATCAACAGATACCATATAAAGCTTTTACTTCTACATGAGGAAAAGGAGAGAAAGAGCTATTTATTTTACATTGTATACCCTCTGTGGTTTTGAAAAAAAAAATTATCATGTGTTTGTGTTATTTTTAATTTCAAAGATTACATTTTTAAGTGCTTTTCCTTTTTATTCAAAAATTCCTGATTATTTTTAATAATCACTTACTGGTTACTCATTTCACATTCTATTTTTATTTCCTTACAAATTCCATAAACACAAACTTGTATGCGTTATCTGATAATTCCAATAACTAAAGTCCTTGGATGTCTATACCTTTATATTATTGCCACTTACGGTGGCTTGTTTCCTTTTGCTTGTTGTTGTTTTTCTTTACATTGTAAGTTCATATTTTTAATCTACTATTTTGGGTGGCAAGGGTGATCCTAAAGGCCTGAATTGGCTGTACCTTTCAGTGGCACTTTTACCCTTTAAGAATTCCTTCTGATCCTCAGCCTTGCAATATTCCCCAGGCATGGTCTTCTATTCCCAGAAATGAATTGGTATTTTCTCTAGGATAAGCTTTTGACTGACAGGGCTTTTTTTTTATTTATTTAATTTGGGTTTTGGAGCTATCCCTTGTTTTCTGATTCCAGTGAAACCAGTAATACATTTTAAAAACGTTTTTTTGGCTGAATTGCACTGTATCATAGTGGGAGTGTGCTTTAGAATTTGGTCAGCTGTTCGGTAAAAGTGGAAGAATGTATTACTTCTATAATGTTGTATTAGTAATCTACTGTTATGTAACAAATTCTCCCAAAATTTAGTGGCTTAAAATAACAAGCATTTATTAGCTCACAGTCCCTCTGGGTCAAGAATCCAGGCAAGGCTTAGCTGCAATCAAGGTATTGCAGAGTTGCAGTCATGTCCAGGATGAACTGGCTAGGTATGCTCCCAAGCTCATTTACTTCCTGAGGTCGTTCCTGGTTGTTGGCCAGACATCAGCTCCTTGCCACATGGGCTTCCCCACAACATGGCAGCTGGCTTTCCCCAGAGTAAATCAGAGGTCAAAAGAGGAAGAGATGAAAGCCACAATCTCTTTTAATCTAATCTCAGAAGCAAAGTCCCATCAATTTTGCCATAGTCTATTCATTAGAAGAGCCTATAAAGCCATAAAGCCTTCTTTGGTCCATATTTCCAAATGTCTCTCTAATCTATTCATTAAATGCAGCCCACACTTAAGGGGAAGGAACTACACAAAGGCCAGGAGGCAGGAGTTATTGGGGTCCACCTTAGAAGCTGACTTACCACAAATCAAAAAATAAATAATTTAAGGAAGTAAATTTGGTATTTATATTAATCATTCACCATTATTATAGACCTATCTTTTCTTGGGTCATTATTGATTTACTAAATTGAATAAATTTAGATATATTGCTATGTTGTACTTTGTATATGACTATCTGGATAAACAAATACAGATTCCTACTCTCACTGGCTTTGTTCAAGTCCTTATTCCCATGTATATAACTACTGAAACTTCCTAACTGGTCTCTCTGTATGAATCTCTTCTATCTAGTTTATCTTATATGCCTTTTAGGTGATATTTCCTCCATAAATGATACTTTCATCATGTGATTGCTCTGCTATCAAGCCTTCTTTGGCATCTTATACCCAAACCTTTCCTCTGTTTTCCTAACCCTTCTGTTTCCCTTATCAATCCTACTCAACAAATCTCATTTCCTCTTGGCCCTAAGAAGCATTTTCTGCTGAAATTGGTATATTCCTTGTCACTTCCCTGTCCTTACTCATGTTATTCCATATGCCTGCTTGGCTTTCCCAATTTCTGTCTTTCTAATAAATACTCTCATAATTCTTCAATGTCTAGTTCAAGTCCATCTCTTCTACCTAGAGCTTCCAAATTCCCAGCTCACAAAGTGATATTTTATTACCTGGATCACTCTTTTGACAGTTAATCATATACTACCTTGTAACTACTTTCATATGAATATAGCTTTCAACTCTCATTGATATTTAATATAAATCTAATATTTCTTCAGCTAGATTATAAGTACCTTGAAAGTAGGAACTGGATTTCCCTAATACATATAACATTCACAGTACACCTACCATATAGATATCACTCAAAAAACCATCTGAAGGATTGACTACACAGAAATGAAGCCAAAACTTTCACCTCTAAATGTACTTTTACCCTACAACCACATCTGAGTTCCAACCTACCCAATGTATTTTTGTATCCCAACAAAATAAAACTTTTTATTGAGTATTCAAAAATAAGCAAAATTTAATCAAAATCAAAACACCAATTGAAATCAATAATGAACAAAATCAATAATATCTCTGTTGCAAAGTTCATATAGAATTAAAAAGATGCTTTAGGAAAATCAAATTTAATGATCAGCCTTTGTGATCTTAGTATTCACAGCTGTGAGAGACTAATTATCTAAGTACAGACAGTCCTAAAGGTATGAGGGAAAAATTGTGGGGCCCAGTCATAAAGGACAAGGAACAAGAGTAAGAAAATAGCCATAAAGAGTTCTAAACTAGTTAATAACCTTCAAAATGAGAACCAAAATTTAATCCTATTACAATTTCTGATGCAAAGTTCAGGTAAAAAAAGTAGGTAATCAAATCCTCTTTGCTGCATGGTAAGTCACTGTTATAGCCTCCTAGGGAAGTGGGCAGCTGATGGTAGCATGTTCCTTTGTTGTGGAATGACCCAATGCAAGGTAATAGAAAAGAAAATGATAGGTTAACCATTCTTCAACTTTAAAGATGCCTTATGAAGAGAGCCTTACACAAAATCTGGACAACCTCAGAAACATTTCAATCCTATTTCTGTTACAAATTATGCTCAAACAAGTCACAGCAGGATACCCAGGATCTCAAATAATTTAAGAACACAGAGGAACATCATATTAAGGAAAACTAAAGTTTTCTCTTTCCAAACACAATCTAGTTTTGAAAAAAAAAAATCTTACTAGGTTACAATGTGTTAAGTGAGGTGTCCAAGGGAGAGAATGAGTCAGTGGCAAAGCTAAGAATAAAACATGGGCTTTACACCCTAGAAAACTTTTATTTAAATAAAAATTAAAAATTTATGTGCAACTGAAAAAAAATGTTCTTATAAATTTCCAAGTGTTCACTGAAAAGCACCCCATTCCGTGCACGCGTGTGTGTATGTATGTGTCTCCCTCCATCATTTAAGTTAAGCACTTTCAAAAAATGTTATGCTAAATATTATGATATTAACCCCCAGGATTTAGAAGCCTTAAATATAGAGAACTAAAAGGAAAGGACATAAAAGCAGGGAGGGAGAATTAAATGAAGGTAACATTTATAATTTTTGCTACAGTTGGGCTACTCTACTAGGCATTTATTTTAGAGGACATTGTCATGTAGTGCAAAGGGTGTAAATTCCGTGATAAGAAAATCTGAGTTCAAATCCCTGTGCTCCCTATGAGACCTAGGTAAGTCACTTAGAGTGAGTTTCAAGATCCTTGTCTGTAATTTAGTTTACTGTGCAAACCAAAAAAGATATTGGATATAAAAAATGCTTTGGAAACTGAAAAGGCTAAATGTTAAGCCATATTTGGCCCCCAAGACTTTACATTTTCCCCTAATGTATGAAAGGATAAAGGACTAGTGCTAGGCAAAACTGTAAAACAAAGATTGGTTTCATCACTCATCCCTCTTCCATGTCTCTCCTCTCTATTGTCATCTCACCCATGTCTGCCAATATCTCACCCTTCTACAGTAGTAATACAAATGCCCTCTCCTCCCACACTCAGACAAGATGAAGAGGAAGGGGTCTGTATGTATATGTTCATACCCCTGTATAGATACAGAGGAATGAAGGTTTATGGAAGACGAACATAAGATTCTCCTCTCTCCTAGTAGCATTTTTACACTGGGCTCCAAAGACAATTCTCACCGCCCCCCCTCCCCCCACACACACTCACATCCCAGAAAACGTGCTACTATGAAGCAGACTGGATAATGGGAAACAAAAGACCATCACAGCAGGACAAGAGGTATTTGGGGAAAGGCAAAATTTTGCAACATCACTCAGAAAAAGACAACAACCACTCGCATATGCCCTACATTTAATTCCTATTTTATTTTTCCAAACTGTTTAAAAATAATTTCTGGGCAAAGGCCATATTTGTAGGGCTCTAATTGCCCTTAATGGAGGTCAACACTAGACCTATTAAAGCATTTATGAAACAAAGTTACCCAACATGAACAGTAGCCATTTTTAAACATGGAACTCCAAGTGGTATTAATAGCAATTTAAATTAAAATATGGTTCAGCCATATTTCCATTTATAGGTTGAGTGGTTGCTAAAGAATTATTTTCACTTTTTTTCCCCTAGAAACATTTTCAAACACATGAAAAGCAACTTTTTCCCTACAATACAGAGAAAAATTAAGTGAAACAGTAAAAAAGAAGACAACCTGTCTTTGAGTGGCTTGTCCTGGTGATTCTATGAGATTTAAACAACTATAGAGACTCTAATATTTTTCTGATTACCATTTAAATGCATTTTAACAAGAATAATTACACACTCCAACTAAGGCTTCTATACCATTCTTGTACTAAGAAATTTAATAGTAGTATTTGTGTAAGGGAGTGTGTTTTCTCCCTACCTTGTAATGTTTTATTTCTAAAACCACTTGCTTCTAACCTGGAATATACATAATTTTAACAATAGTAAATCTGCTTTAGAGGTAGGTATGACATAATTTAATTAGTTGATATGTTAGTTATTTATTTTTTCATGGACCACATGTAACCATATGCTTTGTTCAATATCCCTTGGCCCAAATAAATGTTTATGCTCACAACTAAAGTTTATAAATAATAAAGCACTTTGAAAATTATGTATGAATGATTAAAAATTATTTTCTGATTTTCAATAGTTATTTTGTATCAATTTTAAAATCCATTTCCTGGTACTTGTAATATGTGTTTCTTGATTGAGAAAATGTATATATATATATATCCTTCTAAAATATGTTCTGTACAATAACTTCCCATTTATGTCATGAAAATTTTCAGTTTCCTATACAATTCCACCTTCTTTGTATAGTCATGTACTGCTTCAAAAAAGGTGAATTATTATTTAGAATTAACCTATTTGTAGTTTTATAAATTTCATAATAAAATCTTGGTAAACACTGTTTTCACAATCCAAAAATCCCTGTATGGGCATCTTACTTGAAGATGTGAAGCTCCTCTGCAGCTAAACTCCATGTCCCCTCCATCCTACTTCTCTGGCCTGGAGCCTTCTGTCCATTTGTCACACTGCTGGGCCCACCCCAGCCTTGGATCAATTTCACTGCCTGCCTCCTTTGCCTCTACATCAGTACTCCTGAGCCCTTTTGGAGAAAAATCACACAACTCTAGGATCCATTCCAACTCCAGTTTATGGCTTCCACATCTACCAGGTACTCCCCGCTGCCTGGCAAACCTTCTGTATTTCCCTAGGCAGCCCTCTCTCCCAGTCTCAAACTGGCAAGTTCAAAATTTCTCCCTCCTCACACCTCCTGCCCAATCTCCTAATCTGTCACCCTCAGCATAAGACCTTTCCTCCTATTCTGAGAGAGACAGAGAAAGGGAGAGAGAAAAAGAGATGAAAGGGGGAAGGAACGGAGAGAGTTTTCAAAACTTGGCTTAGTCCCTCCTGTGTCCTGGATCCCAACCCTCTGGCCTCTGTGGAGAACTGACTCTCACATTCAGCCTTCTCACTCTTGCTCCTTCAAACCCCCTCTTCAGCTTCCTTCCCACCAGCACTTAACACACCCACATCTCACCCATCCTAAAATAAACTTTTTTTTTTTTTACCTTTTCTATACTAGTTAATTCCACTTACTCTCCTCCCACATATTTCTCAGTTCCTTGCCTCTCACCCACCTCCCCATACTACTAAAACTGCCATTGTCAAGCCACCAAGATATCCTTCTGTCAAATCTAATAAATGCTTCTTAGTCTTATTCTTACTTATCTCTTACATCCGTGTGATACTTGTGATTAGTCGTTCTTTCCCTGAAATCTACCTTCTAGCAGCTTCTGTAACACTGCATTGTCCTGATTTTCCTCCCCAAGTTTTTCTTGATGTTCAGCTGAGCTGCTCTGCCTATCTCTTTAAGGTAGGAATGGGGGTTCCGCCTCAGCCTGCTTCTCTTCTTATGTTAAGCATTCTCTCCGCAAGATTTAATCCACAATGGTTAAAATCCTCAATTTTACCCTCTCTATGGTCATAATTTGAAGATTTTAGCCCAGACTACTCTGCTGAACTTCAGACCCTTATATACAACTGTTCACTAGATATTCCCACTGGGATATGCAATAGATTCTAAAACTTTGCATGGTCAAGCCATAACTCAATACCTACTCATTTGCACTGGGGCAAATCCACCTACCCTTCCTCAGTTCTCTGTGAATTTCCCTGGCTTAGTAAATGGCATCCCTAGCATCCCAGTTGCTCAAGACAGAAACTTTATACACACTCATATACATCTATAGATATATATTCCTTTTAATTTATCCCTCTTTCTGACATTTTTAACATTAGATACTAAATCTTAGTAGCTCTTCTTTTTTAATGTATCTTGAATCTGTCAGTTTCCCTCCATTCCCTCTGTTGCTTGCTGAATTCAAGCCACCATAATCACCCTCTTTGATGACTGTTATAGCTGCTAGCTTGTCTCCTGGACTCCTGTATGGTCCTTCTTCCACACTGCACACTGCAGCCACAGTGATCTTTATAAAACACAACTCTCCTTTTCAAAATAGTCTCATACATTCTCCTGATCCTCAGAAATTTCTAACCTCCTGAAGACGGTGTTCAAGGCCATCAAGGTCCGGTCTCTGCTTAGCGCTACATCTCATCCCTTGCCACTGTCTGCTCCTTCACCCACTACCTGAGTCTCACTGAACTCCATGAAATCCCCTGCCAGTGCCATGTTTGCTTTCTTCTCAGAATGCTGCACGTGCTAACACCTCCATCTGGAATGCCCATGTCTACCTACTCAGCTTCCCTCCTTCCTCTCTGTGACTCCCCCTCCTACTTTTCCATTTTGCACATAGAGTTTACAACCCAAAAAACCTCCAGAGGTTAGTGGTCTTCCACAACGCTCCACTGGTACCTTGTGGTTTATCCTTAACTAGCACTTACACTGCTACATGATTTTCTGTTAACCTGTTGTTTTCTCCCACTAGCATCATGGAGAGGCTAGAGTAAGAACTAAATAAAAATTTTTGAATGAATAGCTGTCATCTCACAGAAAGGTATTATACAAGTGTTAATCTCCTAAAATGATTCCTTCCCAAGGAATTATGGAAGAGAAGGCAAAATGTGTCCTCCCTTAGCCAAAAACATATATCCACTTTAAGACAGAGAATCAAAACCTGGGGCTTGGGCATAAAATGTGATAATCTCTCAGCATGTGGGGCAGGTAGGGTGTGTATGGAACTTGTCTGCAGTTTAAGATTGTTGTATCCAGGTAGGTCAGGGGCTGGGGCACCTCTTGTTTGTCATCAGTAATAAGGTCCACCAGTGGATTGGAAATAGAAACGTCAACAGTCAGGTACACTAATGCATGACTCGTTAACTAGTCCATAGGCCTTATCTACTAAATATGCATTAGATTAATAAAAGAGTTAGTCTTCCACATAAATGCATGACCATCATTTTTTATGATGAAGATTAAACAAACAACTGAAGATTAAGAAAATACTGGAAATAGCATCCTAATTAAAATTTATTCTTATTTAAAACTAACTAGAACTTTTAAATTCTCCTATTCTTAGTTTTCTTTCTCCATTATAAAATATAAATTATAAAATTACTCAACTCAATTTCTAAACCAGACACAATTTGAGTATTTTCTGCCTGAGGTCAAAAGCCTAAAAGACTTTTTCTTTCTTTTTCTTTTTCTGGTGACTTGCTCCTCCTATCTACAACTCTATCTAGAGTCTTTAGGTCTATTCAGGGATTAGCCTGGTGACTTCTTATGTCAGTACTAAAATGTCACACTTTTTAAAATCAGAGATGTGACATTACAACCTGAGTAAAAAAAAGAAAATGAGACACCTTCACCGTCTCAAGCTGCATAGGTACCAAACAAGCTACCCTGCCTCTATCTTTACAAACTGATGTTCTATTTTTGACTAAAATGTCCTACTTGTCTGGTTCAACTTGTATAGGTTTGCCAGATAAAGTACAGGATGCCCAGTTAAACTAGAGTTTCTGAAAACAATGAATAATTAGTATAAATTTGTCCCAAATATCACATGGGACATACATGAACTAAAAATTATTCATCTGTGATGGTGGCTATCAGGAAGTACATCTCAAAAATCACTGTCCACTCCCTAGCCAGCCATGCCCCATGCACATTCCTGTCTTATCTCCTCACCTGAAACCCCACCTTGAGATTACCAATTAGAGATACAGCTGGAAAGGATTTAGGTATCCAAATCCAAGCCCAGCCTCCTCATTTTACTATAGAGGGAACAGAGGTTCAGAGTTCAGTGGCTTGAACACTGTCACACAATAATGTGATAGTGGACTGGGAGGTGCCCCAGTTTCTGCTGTTATTGTTGTTAACTGCAAGCCCAGTGTTCTAGAATCTAGAATTTTATTAAAGATCTTAATAAAAGCAGAGGCATTTTCTTCAGAACACCACTGACAAAGCGCAGCTAAACTTGGTTGAGTAGGAGATGGTTATTGGCCTGGTCTTAGAAAGCCTAAGAACGTGTAAATATGCATTGAATTGAATTGCATGCAAATGACCAAGCTTACACACTGTAATAGTTTCCTAAAGCTGATGTAAGAAATTACCACAAACTGAGTGGCTTAAAATAATACACATTTATTCTCTTACAGTTCTAGAAGCCATGAGTCCATAATAAGTTTCACAGGATCTGAAGCAAAATGTCGGCAGGGCAATGCTCCATCCCGAGGTTCTGGGGAAAATCCATTCCTTACCTTTCCAGCTTCTAATGGCTGATGGCATTCCTTGGCTTGGGGTCACATCACTTCAATCTCTGCCTGCATGGTCTCATTGCCTCTTCCTCTTCTGTCTGTGCCAATTCTTCCTCTATCCCCCTCTTATAAGGTTGCATTGATTACATTTAGAACCCACCTTATTAATCCAGGATAACACTGTCATATCAAGATCCTTAATTTAATAACATCTGCAGAGTCTTCTTTTTTGCCATACAAGGTAACATTCATAGTTTCCAGGGATTAGGACATGGATATCTTTGGGGAGGGCATTTTTTCAGCCTAACACACACATATAAATTTTTTAAATTTTATTTTATTTTTTTAAAAGATACTTAGACTACATGAACGTTACATAAAAAGTGTAGGGGATTCCCATATGCCCCACTCCCTCCCCCTCCCACACTTTCCCACATTAACAGCATCCTTCCTTAGTGTGGTACATTTGTTACAATTGGTGAACACATATGGAGCATTACCACTAAGTGTAGATTATAGTTTACATTGTAGTTTAAACTTTTTCCTTCACATTTTTGTAAGTTATGACAAGATAGATAATGGCCTGTGTCCATCACTGCAACGTAATTCAGGACAATTCCTATGTCCCAAAAATGCCACCATATACACCTATTTTTTTTTTTAAGATACTTAGGTTACATAAATGTTACATAAAAAATATAGAGGATTCTCATATGCCTCGCTCCCCACACCTCCCACATTTTCCCACATTAACAACATCCTTCATTAATGTGGTACATTCATTGCAATTGATTAACACATTTTGGAGCACTGCCACTAAACATGGATTAAAGTTTACATTGTAGTTTATACTCTCTCCCATCCAATTCTGTAGGTTATGGCAAGACATATAATGGCCTGTATCTGTTGTTGCAATGTCATTCAGGACAATTTCCAAGTCCCGAAAATGTTCCCACATTACACTTGTTTTTCCCTCTCCCTGCCCTCAGAACCTCCAGTGGCCACTGCCTCCACATCAATGATATAATTTCTTCCATTGCTAGAATCACAGTAAGTCTATAGAAGAATACCAGTAAGTTTACTTTAGTCCATAGTTCATTCCCCAATCCTGAGGATTCTGGGATGGTAATGTCCACTCCACCTCTAATTGAGAGGGGGCTGCAATCCATTACGACCCATGGATGGGACTCGCTTGCAGTTGTAGACACTCTCGGTTCCTTGGTATGGTGGTTGTCCATCATCACCTCCTTGTTAGTTGTCCTGGGTGAGACCAATGAACTGGAGAGTAGGTGTTGCAACTCCATTGAGATTCAAGGCCCAGCTGGCACATGGACAGCCCAAAGATTTAAGTCTCTTGGACGTACACCTACCAACTCTAGTACTAATTATAGGTTCAAACAGAAGGACAGAAGAGCCAGGGAAACCACAACTGAGTCCAACTCTGTCACCCTGGGAAACATAAATTCCAAAATAGGGCCCACTGGCAAGGCGCAAAATGCCTAAGCTATCTGCCCTGACTATAGTGTCTGGATGTCTCTAGAGTTCTCAGGAGCCCAACTCTTTGGGGTAGTATCTACTTTGGCAGTCAAAGAGATCCTGCTGAGACATGCATAAGCATAACCTCTGGACACACACATATAATATTAAGGAAACCAATGGCTAACCCAGGTGCAGCAAGAGGACATAGAAAGGAGAGTTAGCACCTGGAGGTATCTATATGTGCAGGGAGCCAGAGAAGGCCCTGAGAGATCCTGGTGTGTCCTCCTCAGGACCATGCAGGAGCATCTATTTTATAGCCCAGTGATGGGGTAAGTTTGGCACACCTGATAATTATCAATGTAAATGTACATCTGAAAACAATCAACATGAAAAGATTCATATTTGGACCTAATACTGTACATTTGCACATATTCAACTTATTTATATGACAGTCAACTGACCCTGTAGGGTCAAAGTCTTAACCTGCTCTCCTCATGAAGCTTCACTTTACTTCACCTGCATAGCAAAGGTAAACCATGCCTCCTCATAAGGCATCTGCGAATTTTTCCTGATGTGTAATGTAATTTTGACACTGTAAAATCTCAGGCATGTGATTGTCAAGGATCATCCTCCCTTTTCCCTGGGGCTTCTAAAGGATGCAATCATAAAAAAGTCAATGGGAAAAAAAAGTCAATGGGAATAATACTCTGAGCAGAGAAAGGCCTCATCATTCATGAGACTCATGAGCTGTCTGCTCTGTCTGTTCTGCCAGTGAGCTGAAATCAGGTGCCTTTACTTAGTCAGAAAGTGGCAACTTAGCAGGTAGCCACATGTTTTAGAACAACAATCTTGGTCTACATTGTGCTGGACCCTGGAGCTCATGTGAAGTTCACAAGCACAAAGGAAAGACAGCGCCCAGAATCAGAGGGAAACAGTGACTATGTAGACTAGGCAGAGAATCTGGCTTGGAACTAACCAATCAACCAGAAAAGAGGATCCAATCCATTAGGAAATATGAATCAATAAAAATGAAAGAAGACAGAAAGAAATGGCTCAGGAGCAAAAAGCCATAAGACATCTAGGACTTGAACTCAGAAGGCCTATTTAAAGACAGAAAAATACTATGTGCTGGAGCCTTCTCTTAGAGGTCCTGAGAGCCAGTTGCAAACCTCTCTTCCAAATTCCATCATCAGTGACCTCATGTTGGAACCCGGAATCGGTCATGGTAGGAGTATTAATAACATGGAAATCGGCATGCCTTCAAAGAAGATGTATGTGTAGGGTGGCCTGGGACCAGAAGATGTGTTCACTGGAGCACAAAAGGCAGACCCAGAAATACAATTGAAAAGAGATTCTGGCACAATTTCCTAAACCAGAAGCCCTACCAACTTGAATCTAATTCAGAAAAGAAATCTGAGAAATTTATCTTATGTTCATGAGCCCAAATTATGTTGAGGTAGGGAAAAAGGAGAAAGTGAGTGAACTTTAGCATGGGCAAGCAGATAATTGCTTTTGCACTTTGGCAGCTGGTAATTGCTGAACTTATTCTAAAGAAGAGTAAAGAAATGTATTTCTTATATTTTCCGTACAAGTTTTGCTTTTAATCCTAATAAAGAATTTTAAAGATGATTCTGATTGTGAAATTGCCCCATTGGACAAGAGACAGCTTTCACCTCTTTGCCTTTGATAAGAAACTATTTTATTGACTTTTGCAAATATTAGAGTCATTTTACAAAGGCTATGTAAAACAATGACTAAAGATATTATCAGAAATAAGAATATGTTATATTTGTGAGTGTGTGGAGGTGTGTGCATGTGGAGTGAGTGTAGTTTTTCTACCTTGACCTTATATAAAGCCTTCTTTGATGTTTCTTTTAAAAATTCATACTTAAATCATAATTTAGGAGAATATCTATGTTAAAGCAGATATAGATAAACAGTTTTGGAGCAGAAAATATTTTTAGTAAGTAATTAGTTCAAGGCCTAAATGCCACAGATAAGGAAACTCAGCCAGTTTCCTAATGGTACAGCTCAACTCCAGTTTCCTGGCTCTGAATTCAGTGTTCTTTTTAGTTCTATGATACATGCTTTTCTGAAAAGAAATATCAACCTATTACTATTGACTGAGTATATTAAAGTATATGATTTATTTGACAATTCCAGTAGAGTGAGGGCACAGCAGGTTAACTGAAAGTAAAACACTGTGATGCCTGGATGATCCTGATGATATTCTGTCTTCAGCTACCCAAGAGAGCCTCAGCTGGTAGTCTCAGTTACAGCCATCTCAATCTCCTACACTCCCCCTAAATTCATGCTGGGTAACTTTGACCAAATAATTATAATATTGGTAATTGCAACAAGATCTCAGAAATGGCTTCTACTTGCAGAATGCTCCCTTCTAACCCTATGATCACTTTCCCATCCATTTGAGTACTTTCCTATTCACTGGCTCACCAAGTATCTGGTGTTAGAGAATTTGTATTATATCTGCCTAGTATTTGTCATAAAATGTCCTACTCTCGTTTGGTTCCTCAGAGGGCTTTATATACACCAACAGAGGGTGTTTTAACTATATTTCTACAGGGACAACCTTGCTTTAAATTTCTTGTCCTTAATATTATTTCATTTCTTCTGGAACAAGAATCCTTAGTGCAGCAGAAATTTTTTATCCATTAAAAGAACCTTAAAAAAAAGTTCTGAATGAAGTGTCTAATCCAACATCACTTTTTCTATTTACTAGCTTACACTGAAATCTGTTTTGGAAAACAGCTTATGGTATATTACATTAATTATAGAAATTAAGTATTAAGCAGTTACTGCATGCAGTTATGCAGGTTTGGCTCTGCACAATTGTAGAGGATCAAATTCACATCATAACATATGGGAACGGTGCTCACTCTGGAGTTGTGCAGTGTACAACCTGTTTAGCCATGCATGGTGGCATTATCTCCTTGTGGGGCTCATTTTTTCTGTAATTATTTATAGATTATAGGAGTCTAACACATGTGTTCTGTAATCTTTGGCCAACTATTTATTTGACCTCCATTTCCTTGGTTTGCAAACTCCTGCCCTGAGTTTCAAATATGCAGACTTGATACTTACCAAAGCCTCACTACTTGATCTGTGATGACAGAGAGAAAACTTTCATTTCAAGACTATCAGAAGTAGAATCTAGGTAGGAAGATACAGGTTGAAATCCCCTCCAACAACCTGAACAAATAAGTTACAGACTCTGAGCCTTATTTTCTTCATTTATAAAATGGTGATAGTAGGCCCTGACTTACCTTACTCAGTTACTGCAGTGAGACAATGAAATTGAAATCAGCCAGCATGGTTCCTGCAACCTAGGAAAGGATCAACAAACATTAAAGGACCCTGAAGGAATTCCTAATAGCCTTTCTGGTTAGCCCAGTCCTTGACTTCAAAAACACCATTCGTTCATGTTAAACTAAGGAACTTAAGCAGAAGAAACTGCCAGTCATGGAGAAACCACTGTCCAAACTTGAGGAGACTGGGGAAAATATATAAAGAAATCACAATGAGAGATATATAAATTAATAATAAACATGTGTAATCAACTTTACTTGGAATCAAGGAAAGGCAAATGTAAACAACAATGAGAAAACACTACTCACCTCTCAAACTAGCAAAGATGAAAAAAAAGGTAGATGGGAAAGTTGAAATGAGATACCATCACACATCACAAGCAGGACTATAAATTGGTATCAATATTAAGTAAAGCAATACGACACAGGACACAGGGCCATTAAAATGTTAATGCTCTTTGACTTAAAAATTTGACTATAAATTCCATTTATAGGATTCATCCTAATGAAATAACTCAGAAGAATAGGCAAAAGAATATACATGAGGATATATATGCATGGGAAAAATTAGCAAAAAACTATACACCCAAAAATACATGGTACATCCAGCCAACATTATAATATAATATAATATAATATAATATAAT
>JAQZBX010005384.1:0-56602 GCA_029593785.1 Cabassous unicinctus
TAGCAAATAAAATACAAAAATAAAAATTAAAATAAGAAAAAAATTTTCATTGTGTCTTTCATCACCATAAGATCTGTTTTCTTTTATGTGCAGTGTCAATTTCTTCCATATGTTCCCTGAGTGTCATGTTTTATTTGCTTTATCTTCAGAGAAATTTCAGGTTACAGAAAAGAGACAGAAAATATAGAGGATTCCCCTATACCCAGCCCCATTCCCATCTCCCACTCATGCCTATTATTAACATTTTATATGTGGATGGTACATTTATTATAATTGATGTAAAAATATTGAAGCATTGTTACTATGGTCACCGATTTACATTTTGGTTTACATTTTGTACCATACACTTTTATAGGTATTAACAAAATTTAAAATGGCCTCTATCTGTCATTCCATGATCATGCAGAACAATTCTAATGCCCTATGCTCCATCTATGCTATTCTTCCTTCCCCCTCCCCTTGGTATCTATGGTAACCACTAAGCTTAATTTTTTGTAGAATAAGGTTCGTAGTCACATGCAATAATATTGAAGGCTTGCCTTATTTGTCTGTTTTCTTTCATTAGGCAGTATGTTCTTGATACATTCTTGCCCTTCTAATTGAGAACATAGAAGCACTTCACAGGATGAGAGTTTAATATTTTCATGTTTATTTTGTGAATCTCCACCCACTGAAATAACACACTATGATGAAATGAACACTTTCATATTCCATAGAAGTGTGCCCCAGGTGTGCCTTATCTTGCATATCCCCCACACCCAAAATCCTGCACCAGTAACCCTTCCCTGACATATTTGTCAAAAGAACATTCCTACTTTTGTAGTTTTAACCACAGAACTACAAATCCCGAGAGTTCACCTGTTCCTTCCTCCAGCCCTCCCAACAATTCCATGGATAGTCCAACACGCCCACTCTATTCCCTTCACATTCCAGCACTGTTGAACCTAATCACACCACTGCATCACTATCACCACCATCCAATGCTAAACCATGCCCTTCCACCTTATCATGGGTCTTGCACATGTTGAGCCTCAACTCACCACACTCTACTTCATTTCTGTCTCCTGATAACCTATCTTCCAGGCTCTGGCTCTGTGAGTCTGTTCAATTTGCTTCAGTCATATCAGTGAGGTCATGTAATATTTGTCCTTCAGTACTGACTTTCTTCACTCAACATAAGGCCTTCAAGATTCATCCATGTTGTCCCATGTGTTAATACTGCATTTCTTCTTACAACCGAGTATTATTACATTGTATGTATATACCACAACTTTCTTATCCATTCATCTGTTGATGGACACTTGTGTTGCTTCCAGCTTTGGGCAATAGTGAATAATGCCATTATGACAATTGGTGTGCACATATTTGTTGGTGTCCCTGCTTTCAATTCTTCTTCATATATACCCAGAAGTGGGATTGCTGGATCATATGGCAGTTCTACATTTAGCTTCCTGAGGAACTGCCAAACTGTCCTCCAAAATGACAACACTATTCCATATTCCCTCTAACAGTGGATGAATGTTCCCTTTTCTCCACATCCCCTCCAACAATTGTAGTTCTCTGTTTTTTTTTAAATAGCCACCAGACTAAGTGGTGTAAGATGATATCTCATTGTAGTTTTGATTTGCAATTCCCTAATATCTAGTGATGTTGAACATCATTTCATGTGCATTTTAGCAACTTGTAATACTTCTTTGGAGAAGTGTCTATTCAAATCTCTTACCTATTTTAAAAATGGCTTGTTTATCTTTTCAATTTTGAGATATAGGGTTTCTTTATATATGCGGTATATTAGGCCCTTATCTGATAAATGGTTACCAAATACTTTCTCCCATTGAGTAGGTTGCCTTTTCACTTTCCTGACAAACTCCTTTGAAACACAAAATGTTTTCAATTTTGAGGAGGTCCCATATATGTATTTTTTTCATTTGTTGCTTGAGCTTTGGGTGTAAAGTTTATGAAAGCATTTCCTACTACAAGATCTTGTAGATGTTTCCTGATATTATCATCTAAGAGCATTATGGTCTTTGTTTTTATATTTATTTCTTTGATCCAACTTGAGTTAATTTTTGGATAGGGTGTGAGATGGTGAACCTCTCTCATTCTTTTGGATATGGATATCCAATTCCCCAATCACCATTTGTTGAAGGAGACATTCTGTTCTAGTTGAGTAGGCTTGGTTGCCTTGTCAAACATGAATTGACTGTATATGTGAGGATCTACATTAGAATTGTCAATTTGGTTCCCTTGGTCAGTATGTCTATCCTTGTGCCACTACCACCCAGTTTTGATCACTATAGCTTTGTAATATGCTTTAAAGTCAGGTAATATGATTTCTCCAATTTTGTTTTTATTTGTTAATATGTTTTTTGCTATTTGGGGCCTCTTGCCCTTCCAAATAAATTTCATAATTAACTTTTCCAATTCAGTAAAAAAATGTAATTTTTATTGGAATTGCATTGAATCTATAAATCAATGTGAGTAGGATAGACACCTTAAAAACGTTTAGTCTTCCAATCCATGAAGAGGGAATATCCTTCCCTTTGTTTAGGTCTTCTTTGATTTTCTTTAACAGTGTTGTATAGTTTACTAAGTATAAGTCATTTACCTCTTTAGTTAGGTTTATTCTTAAGTATTTCTTTCTTTTAGTTGCTCTTGTAAATGGAAATTTTTCTTGATTTCCTCCTCAGGTTGCTCATTATAGGTGTACAAGAATGCTGCTGATTTTTGTGTCTTGATCTTATATCCTGCCATTTTACTGAACTCATTTATCAGCTCTAGGATGTTTGCTGTAGATTTTTCAGGGTTTTCTATGTATAGGATCATATCATCTTCAAATAGTGAAATTTTTACTTCTTCCTTTACAGTTTGGATAATTTTATATCTTTTTCTTGCCTGAATGCTCAAGCAAGTACTTCTATCACAATGTTAAGTAAGAGCTGTGACATTCGGCATTCTTGTCTTGCTCCAGATCTTAGGGGAAAGACTTCAGCATTTCACTATTGAATATGACATTAGCTGTGGATTTTTCATATATAAGCTTTATTGTGTTGACTAAGTTTCCTTCTATTCTTATCTTTTGAAGTTTTTTTTTTTTTCATGAAAGGATGCTGTATTTTGTCAAATGCTTTTTCTTCATAAATAGAGATGATCATGTGATGTTTTGCCTTCAATCTGTTAATGTCATGTATTACATTGATTGATATTCTTATGTAGAAATATCCTTACATACCACGTATGAAACCCACTTAGTCATGGTGTATAGTTCATTTGATGTTTTGGCAATTAGCAAGTATATTGTTAAGAAATTTAATACCCAGTTTCATTAGAGAGATTGGTTTGTAATTTTCTTTTCTTGTGGAGTCTTTATGTGGCTTTGGTATTATGGTGATGTTGACATCATAGAATGAGTTAGACAGTATCCCCTTCACTTCTATTTTTTGGAAGAGTTTAAGTAAGTTTGGTATTAACTCTTTCCAGAATAATTGGTAGAATTCACCTGTGAAACCATCTGGTCCTGGGCTCTACTTAGTTGGGAGGTTTTTGATGATGAATTCAATCTTGTTACTTGTGATTGGTCTATTGAGTGTGTCAATTTCTTCTTTCACCAATGTAAGCTACTACAAACTTGTCCATTTCAACAAATTCAGAAAGATTGGAATTATACAAAGTAATTGCTCTGATAACAAAGGAATGAAGCTGGAAATTAATAAGGGACTGAGAACCAGAATAGGCATAAAGATATGGAAGTTAAACAACACACTCTTAGACAATCAGTGAGCCAAGGAGGAACGTGCAAAAGAAATCCATAACTACCTTGAAATAAATGAAAATGAGGATACAACATATGGGTTTTAACTGAGAGTCTATATATCTAACAAGATATGGCGCCATGGACACAGCTGTACTACCAAGCTCCTATTTTCTGTCAGGAAAATGAAATCTGGCAAATAATTTTAAAAATTATCCCCTATATTTAGAATCCAGAACAGCTGTACAGCATTTCATCACTTCAAAAACTTTATTAACATTGAACAAAATTTAAAAAACATATTTACAATGACATTTAATATTCAAAGGCTAACAGATCAGTCTCCATAATAATTGCCTTTAGTGCCTTCTAGGGAGCAAATTCTCTTTTCTCAGGATAGGGATGCTTAAACAAGAGCTAGATGTCATGGGTTGTCCTTCACACAAACTCTTGCAAAGTTCACTCAACTGCTCACCAAATGCAGATGAATTTCTTATCTTCCAATTCACACTATACTTTTCTATGTAATAAATTTTAAAACTGAGTTTGATGAGTACCATTTTATATTGAACATTAATTTACTTAATTATGGTCAGTGTCTGTATGTCCATCCCCAGTTTTATCAGCTGTTCCACCATGTGCACACCCATGGAAGCTGGGGAAGTGCTGATTCACCAGACACAGCTGCTCCCTGCATCCTTCCTCTCCTCAGGCCTTCAGTCACTTCCAAGTCATGTATACATTCCTTGCATGGAATGTTTCTTTATTTTTATGGAGGAACCAGGGATTTAACCTGGAACCTCATGCATAGGAGGCAGGCATTCAACCACATAGCTACATTGCTCCCCTATTCAGTTTTAAGAAATGGTCTTGTCTAAATCATTTCATAAGGAAATTATCAAAGTCTTCTTTCAGGCATGACCCTAACCCTCAATTGGATAATTGGCAGGGCTTTAACCCACTCGAGGTGTTTCTAAACAAATCTTGGCAATGGCTCCTTTTAAGGTGGGATTCATTTGCTCAATCTTCCCAGTGGATTGAAATCTTCAGAGAGAATGCAAGTGCCAATCTATAACAGACCAGACACTTCTTTAGTCACATTAGAAATAATCTCAGTTTGTATAGAAAAAGAAGTCTAAACTTTGGAATGATTTGTTAAAGTAAGATTTTGACTACTTCTCAAGATTTTTCTATTTGGCATGGGAATTCTTTTA
Organism: Cabassous unicinctus; assembly: GCA_029593785.1. NCBI lineage: Eukaryota > Metazoa > Chordata > Mammalia > Cingulata > Chlamyphoridae > Cabassous > Cabassous unicinctus. The sequence goes on from JAQZBX010005384.1 coordinate 4,966, forward strand.
CCCAATTAGTAAAAGTGCATACAAACAGTAAAAAATATGTGAAGTTCTCAGCAGCTATTGGCATTAGAGTAAAGTCAGTTTTCCAGTCCTCTCCTCATCCTAGTCTTCTGTATTGTACTCCTTTGTGGAAGGCTGGAAGCTGAGTTTTAGCATTAATTTTAACACAAGTTATACAACTGATCATTTACTGACTGAATCATCCTGCATAGATTGGGTCCTATGAAGAATTGACTTAACCACTGGAACAGTTTCATGCAAATTATAAGTCTATGGAAATAAGTGATAATGGGTTTCACTAGGCTTTCAAGAATGAATAATTTGTGATAGTCTTCCTAAGTTTCTGCCAGGGACTCTTTTATACCAGCCGTTGTCTGTGGCTTGAGTATATCCCCACTCTTTTGTTCTGGCTAAATCTTTTTTCCAGTATTGGGCTTTTCCAAATGGCATTAGGTTAGGGTCTCACCAACTTTGGAATATTAATTGGTGGTCTAGTCTTTTAGTGTGGAGGGGTGTAATAAGAGTTGCTTTTAGTTTCCTTGCAGCTAACTTAAGGCTTTATCAACTAAACAGTTCTGTTTGCTTCCCTGCTATTGGAAGTTTGATGTCCTCTGCAATGAATGACTGCTAATTCCTTGGGGGAGTATCAAAACTTCAAATAACTTTAGAATGAGATCAACATGTTTTATGTCCTTATTAGCAGCAGTGGTTAAAATAATCCCCTCTTTTTCCAAATGGCTCCATGGGTATGAAACACTGCAAAAGATATCTGGAGGTTGTATAAATGTTCACTCTTTGTCCTACACTTAACTGGAGGGCTTTTCCAAGGGCTATCGGTTCAGCCCTCTGAGCTGAAGTCCCAGAGGGCAGGGATCCTGTTTCCAAGGTTTCTACTAGGAAGACTACCAAATACCTTGCTCATTGTTTCCTATCACCCATAAAACTACTTCCATCAGTAAATAATTCAAGAGCTCGTATTTTTAGAGTTACACCAGTCAGTCCCAGGCTACTAGAATATATTTTCTTATGGAGCTGTACACATTCATGTTTGAGGAATATCCACTCTGGTTTATCCCAAACTCTTGGGGCAATGTGACAGGGTTAAGTTTTTCAATAGTCTTTAAGGTCACAATAGGATTGTCTAGCAGAGACAATCTGATCTCCTTTCTGTTTAAATAATATAATTAAGTCATGAGGAGTACAGATGTAAGCTGGGGAGATTAATGTGAATTTTTCTATCTCTAGAAGGAAGTTACAAATATCTGTGCCTGTGAGCAGACAGGCAGGCCAGCCTCAAGATTCAGGGTCAAGCTGTTTTAGAAGTATGCTATCAGTTGGGTGCCCCTCCAAAGGAATGAGCAAAAACTACCAGGGTGATGCGTTCCATTCATGTAAGAACAAGTGGAACTTTTTTTGTGGATTCTGGCAGTCCTAGAGCTGGGGCAGTAAGTAATTTTTGCTTAAAGTTCTAAAAACTAAAAGCATATTCTGGTGTCTAGACAAGGGCCTCTATTTCACTTCCTTTAAGTGCTTCATATAGTGGCTTAGCTATAAGTCCAAAATTAGGTATTCATTTCTTATAGTAACCAGCCATGTCTAGAAATCCTATGAGTTCCTTTTTGTTCTTAGGCTTTGATACTCCATATAAGGCTTCCCTTTGACTGGGCAGGAGGGCCTATTGACTCTCAGAGAATTTAAAAATAAGATATTTAACATGAGTTTGTGTAACTAGGGCCTTCTTTTCTGACACATATCCTTTTTCAGCTAACCTCTGTAACATTATTGTGTTTTCATCTGAGGTTTCTTGTATTTTGCTATGTTACCTACATATTGAAGAAAGAGTCTTTCCTGGAGTTGCACCTCCTGCAGATACCTGAATAGGGCTTACCCCCAAAAGATCAAAGAATTCTTAAACCCATGGCAGCACAGTCCAACAATACTGTTCCTTAATTCCATTGTTAGGATCTTTTTATTCCATAGCAAAGAGTCTTTGTGATTCCTTCTCTAGCAGGATGCAAAAGAAAACATCTTTTAAGTCCAGTACTGTGAATCAGGTATATGTGTTAGTAATATTAACAAAGAGATTGTAGGCATTGGGCACCACTGGGTACACATCCTCCACTATCTTATGAATAGTTCTCAAATCTTGTACAAATCTACATCCCTGAGTACCTGATTAAAGCCCTGGTAATATAGGGGTATTAAAGAATGATTGACAGGGTGTAATTAGTCCAGACTTTAGAAATTTCTTGATTAGGGTGATATGCTGGCTCTAACCTCATTTCTGAGTGGATTCTGTTTTAGCTGTGGTGTGGTGGTGTTTGGCCACAGTCTTACCTTGTCTTCCTGTGCTTCAACTGCCCATTCTGGGGATCCCCCATTAGGCCATGACTCAGCTGGACCCTGTTGTTTTATCTCATTGGGTATGTCAAACTTCTCAATGTCCCCAGCTAAATCCAGCAGGGCTGCTTGGAAGGCACAGATCTGTATGGCTTGGATCTCTATGCTCACTTCATTAGGTGAAAATCAAAGTGAAGCTTGCAATTTGGATAGTGTTGGTTGAAAAGGAGAAGTAGGCATTCAGGCATGTAGTGAAATCTAATGAATCAGATAGTCTCTCCAATCTGACATTGCAGTGGCTCTGAAAATCATTTAAACTTGTCAAATGTCAAATGATAGTGATTGATTCATTAGTTTCTTTAATTAGCCTCTGGTTTAAAACTGAATAAGTGGTTCCAGTGTCCATCAAGCACTGAACTAAGTTCTTACCCACTTGAAATGTTACCCGAGGTTCATTGTGTGTTTTCTGGGTGGTTTCCTTAACAGTGGAAGGTTCTCCCAGACCCCATCAATCCAGGTTGCTGACTTCATCCCCTGCTACCTATGGGAGTTGGGATGCTAGGTGGGATATCCTGGCCCTTCACTTCCCAGGGAGACTAGGGTATTCCTGCTTCCAGTGTCCCTCCTCTTTATAGTAAGTTCAATGCTGGTAACCTAATTGTGTTCCTGGAGGCCCTGGGGTTCTTAATCTTCATTGAGCTTCCCATGTGTAGCTGTTGGCAATTTGATGTAATTATGAATTCCAAAAATATAATTGGATCATGCTTGTAAACTGATCTGTTAATCTAGGCATGATTAGGTTATGATTAGGGCGCTGACTGGGCCACATCTGTAGGGCATTGAGCCCCACCCCTTGGTTGGTGGGGAATCAAATAGAAAAGGCAAGGCAAAAACAGAGTTGAAGCAGTTTTTGAGAAGCAGTTTTGATACTGGAGAGAAGGCCCCAGGAGAAGAGAAGCGAGCCGTTCACCTGAGGGTCTACAGCTGACCTTGTGGAGGAAACAGGAGCTAAGCCTGGAGAGAAACGCAGGCCCGGGAAGAGAAATCTGCACTAAGTCTTACTGGACATCTTTTGCATTTGATGTTTCACTTCTCCCTTGCTGCTTTCAGAATTTTCTCCTTTTCTTTGGCATTTGGCATTCTGAATATTATGTGCCCTGATGTACGTCTATTTGGATTTATTCTAATTGGAGTGTGCTGTGCTTCCTGGACACATATATTCATGTCTTTCATTAGAGTTGGGAAAATTTTGGCCATTATTTCCTGAAATACTCTTTCTCCCTCTTTTGCCTTCCCTTCTCCTTCTGGAACTCCCATAAGAGTGTGTTGGGGGATTGTGGGAACATGGTCAAAAGGTTAGACATATAAGTCTCAGCTCTCACTAAAACAACAAAGAAAAAGCCAGAGGCTGCCATGGGAACCTGCTATGGGGCACAGCAAACAAGAACACTGCTTACCAACTCCCATAAGAGTGAGGGTCAGAGACACAAAGAAGGCAAAACAAGTAATTGCGAGTTATAAACCCCATGGCTGTCAGGAAGGTCTCCCCTCCCTGACCCCTGAGATATTAAATGAGGGTAAAACTCCTGGCAAATTATATCTAACTGAGAGTAGAGCAGACATCTCTCTCCACAGGAAGGTTCTCTGAGTCATCTAGGAGGCTACTGGACCAATAGGGAAGCCAGGAATAAACAGGGGTTGCTTATCTCAGTGGCTGATAGGGGCACATATAACAAGCCTTCAGGGGAAACAGACTAGGTGGAGACCATAGCTCCCTTCTCCAAACAGGAGTGTGATTGCTGATTCCTGTGAGGAAGAGGGGTCTGAGAGAGTGAAGAGTGATTTTTTGCAGTAAGTTTAGCCAGCTGGGCCTCCATTGAATATCAGAAGGGACCTGACTTGACAGGGAGAGGGGAAGGGGAATGCCTCAGGCTGGTGATCATGCCCAGTTACCTAGGTAAAGAGAGGAATTACAACAATGAGGAAGTAGAGACTGGTGGCAATCACCACCACTAGATCTGACTGCAAAGGATCTAACCTGCCTGAGGGAAAAGGGATGGATAGCCTTCTGAAAGGCTAATCAACCAAAGGACTCAAAATAATTCAGTGGAAGAACTTCTGCCTAGCATATATGAGGTCCTTGGTTTGATTCCTGGCTATTCTTTGAAAAGATATCCACCAGGTTATCTGGAATCCTGATGAAACTTTATGACAGGGAACATATAGACATTTTCTTTGTATATATATATATATATATATTTATGTATATATTTTAAAAGATGCTTAGATTGCATAAATGTTACACAAAAATTGCAGGGATTTCCATGTTCCCCACCTCCCACACCTCCCACAACATGCCACATAAACATCTTTCATCAGTGTGGCACATCACCTGCAATGGATATACACATCCTGGGGCTTTGCCACCAAGCATGGACCATAGTTCACATTGTAGACCACACTCTCTCCCACACAGTTCTGCATGTTATATGCTAATGTAAAATGGCCTATTTTACATTATTACAACTGCTTTTTATTGTCATTGCAATGAAAAGCAGTTGTAATACAGGTGCTTTTTCATTTTCTTTTATTTCCATTACATTACTCACTGAAACCGAGTTCAAAACCAGCAGAGGGCAGGCTGCAGGGTGAGTGATTGTGGAACACCAGCAGCCTGAGAAGATCCTTAGGGATCCAAGAAAAAAGGCTCTTTTACCATATTTATTATTTTTTTCCACTCTCTCTCTTTTTTTAAAGGGTTGTTGCTAACTTGTTTCTTGCTTGTTTTGTATACCCTCCCTTTCTTTCTTTCTTTGTTTCTTTTTCTTTTATTCTTTTTGTTACTGATCTATTCTACCTACATTATTTCTTTTCACTTCTTCATCTTTATATCTTTTGTTTCCCATTGTTAGTTTTCCATTCCACCTTTTTTATTTGGTCTTCAATTTTTCTTGTATGTATTTCTCCCTCTCTCTCTTTTTTCTGTATACTTTTTCTTTTTTTCTTTTTCTCTTTTCTGTTTTCCTTTACCCTCTTCTTGCCATTCCAGCATTTTAATTCATTCTATATATATTTAATTTATTTTTTTCTTGTTTCATTGTTTCTATTCCACTTTATTAATCTTATTCCTCTGTTCTTATTACTCTATATTAATTTTTCAATTTCCTAGGTCTTGTATGTTTGCTCTCCTACCTTTTAACTATCACGAATACTATTATTCTTTTTGTTTTTCTATCTATTTCCTTTCCTCTGGTGTGAACTTTTTTCCTTTCAAAGAAACAGGCAGATCTCTCTCACAAAAATTGGCTGAGTGGGGACAAGATTCTGCCTGAGTGAGCTGCTTTGAGAACCCATGGTGTAGAAGGCTTTGGGGCATTGATCTGGAGGGAGCTAGATGAAAAGATAAATTCTTCAATTAAATTTAATTCATCAATTAAATTCCTCAATTTTAAAGGACCTTGGAGAAAGAAGCAATTTAAGTTTATATGCCAGCTTGATTCTTGGTTATTGTGTTTCCTTTTCCTTAATTTCCCCTTTTCTGTGTATACCAATTTTGTATACCAATGCTATCTCTTTTCCTTCACTCATCATTCTGTCTTCTGCTTTCAGTTGTTTTTACATTCCACCTCTCTTCGTTTAGTTTCAATTTTTCTATTCTTTTATTTCTATATGATCTATCCTGTTGTCTTTCTTTTATTAACTGTTTTCTTTTTGTCTCTTCTTTTCTTTCTCTCTTTCACCATCATACTGGCCTTTTAATTCAGTCTCTATATATTTCTCTATCTGGTTACCCATTTCATTGTTGGTACCCCACTTTTTTATTCCTATTACTCTACACTGCTTACATGAGTTAAATATGAATTTTCCAACATCTTAAATGGTTCCTCTTCTAACAATTACTATTATTATTATTAGTATCCTTTAACTTTTCTTAACTCTTTCACTTTCTCTGGCCCTAATTTTCTCTGCAAAGGGAACATAGGCAACAGCAATGAAATAGAATAAGAAGAACAAATTGTCAAAGAGAAAACACACACACAAAAACAGCAATTAAGTAAAACCCTAAAGTAAAGAGAGAGGCCAATCAACTGAATAAACCCATCAAGATTAAAAGAGGAGAAAAAGAGAAATAAAAACAAAATATGACATACAGAAATCCAAAGAAAATATGGCTAATGTAAGTAATTCCTTGAGAATAATAACACAGAATGTTAATGGATTAAACTCACAAGTCAAGAGACACAGAGTGGCAGAGTGGATAATGAAATATGACCCATCTATGTGTAGTCTACAAGAAATCCACCTTAGACCCAGGGATTCAAGGAGGCAGAAAGTGAATGGCTGGAAAAGAATCTTACAAGCAAACAATAACCAAAAAAATGGTGGAAGTAGCTATAATAGTAGAAAAAAATACACTTTAAATGCAAAACTATTGTAAAATACAAACACTACATATTAGTTAAAGGGATAGCCTTTCTAAAATAAAGAACAATGATAAACCTTTATACACCTAGCAAGGGCACATCAAAATACATGAGGCAAACACAAAAAAACTAAGTGGAGTAGTAGATTCCTCTAAAATTATAGTGAGGCACTTTAATACACCATTATCACAATTATACAGAACATGTCAACAGAGAATCAATAAAGAAACAAAGACTTTAATTAATACATTAGAGGATCTGTATCTAACAGATATATACAGAACACTACACCCAAATACAGTGGGATATACATTCTTCTCAAGTGCACATGGATCATTCTCCAAAACAGGCCACATTATAGGCTGCAGAAAAATTCTCAGTGAATTCAGAAAGATTGAAATTATTCAAAGTAATTTCTCTGAACAAAATAGAATGAAGATGGAAATCAGTAAAGACCAGAGAACCAGATTAGTCACAAAGATATGGAAGTTAAACAACTTACTCTTAGACAAACAGTGGATGAGGGAGGAAATCTCAAAAGAAATCAGTAACTACATTGAAAATGACAACACAACATATCAAAACCTATGGGATGCATCAAAAGCTGTACTGAGAAGGAAATTCATAGCCATAAGGGCATATATCAAAAAAGAAGAAACAGCTAAAATCAAAAAACTAACTGCACACCTGGAGGAATTAGAAAAACAACAACAAACTAACCCCAAAGGAAGTAGAAATAAGTAAATAATAAAGATTAAAGCAGATCTAAACCAAATAGAAAATAAGAAAGTACTAGAAAAAGTAAATAAAATGAGAAGTTCATTCTTTGAGATTATCAATAAAATAAACAAACCCTTAGCAAGAATAACAATGAAAAAAGTGAGAAGATGCAAATAAATAAAATAAGAAATGTGGATGGGTATATCACCACTGACACCAGAGAAATAAAGAGTATCATAAGAGGATACTTTGAAAAATTATATGCCAACAAGAATGATAATTTAGAGGAAATGGACAAATTACTAGAAACTCTCAAGCACCCTACATTAATGGAAGAAGAAATTGATGAACTCAACAGAGAAATTAAAAATAAAGAGATGGATTTTGTCATCAAAAACCTCCCAACAAAGAAGAGCCCAGGATCAGACAGCTTCACAGGTGAATTCTACCAAATATTCTGGAAAGAGCTAACACCAATCATGCTAAAATTCTTCCAAAAATTAGAAGCAGACGGAACATTGATTAACTCACTCTTTGATGCCAACATTACCCTAACACCAAAGCCAAAGATTTCATAAGAATGGAAAATTACAGATCAAACTCTCTAATGAACTTAGATGCTAAAATCCTCAAGAAAATACTTACTAATCACATTCAACAACACATCAATGGAATTATACACCATGACAAATTGGGTTTCATCCCGGGTATGCAAGGATGGTTCAACATAAGAAAATCAATCACACTACATAAACAGATAAAAAAAAAATCAAATGGTCATCTCTATAGATGCACAAAAAGCATTTGACAAAATACAGCACCCTTTCCTGATAGAAACACTGCAAAAGATAGGAATAGAAGGAAACTTTCTGAACATGATAAAGGGTATACATGAAAAACCCAGAGCTAACATCATCTTTAATGGTAAAATCCTAAACACTTTCCCTCTAATATTGGGAACAAGACAAGGATGCCCACTATCACTGCTCTTATTTAGCATTGTATTAGAAGTACTTGTTCAGTCACTGATATTACAGTGATGAAAGACAAAATATCACAAATAATTTTTAATATCCCAATCTTTTATTTTATTTTTTAAATTTTATATATTTTTCTTATATTTAAGCTTACCATTATTATTGCATTTTGCTATTAATGTATTTGACTATTTTATTGGCTTCATTTTTGAAGAAGATTTGTATCATAGAAGGGTTACAATTGTAGCAGGGGAAGATCATTGGTGTGGGGTGACAGTGATTGGTGATACATGGGAAGTAGTTCACCTGGGCATACATATAAGGTATATAAAATTGTTCAAATATTCATTGGGCATTGACACAGTGAGTGGAGATTCACACAATAACTGAGAGAATATTGAATTCCCATCCTAGAGAGCCCTACCACATTCTCTAATGGAGCAGCAACAATCTCCCAAGTGCAGCAACAATGACTGGTGAAGGAAGATGATCCACTGAAAAGCCCTTGATATTGAAGAGTATGCTTATGAGCCTTTGATCTTGAAATGGAAACAGCCTATTGTTGTGGGGTGCCTAAGTGTTGATCACTGAAAGCCTCCTTGTTGCTCAAATGTGGCCTCACTCTAAGCCAAACTCAGCATATAAATGCATTACCTTCCCCCCAGTGTGGGACATGACTCCTGGGAATAAGCCTTCCTGGGACTGAGTGATTACTACCAAGCACCAACTATCAATGCAACTGGAAAAAGACCTCTAATAAAATGGGGAAAAGGTAAAGACAAATGAATTTATATGGCTAAGAGACTTCAAAGTGAGTTGGGAGGTCATCCCAGAGGTAACACTTATGCATATTTAAGCAGGAGCTCATAGACTTCCAATGTGGATACTACCCCAAATAGTGGGGCTCCTGAAGGCTCTGGAGGCACCCAGGTCCTATGGTCAGACAAATAGCTCTGGGTGCTTGCCAGTGGGCCTTACTTTGGCATTTGTGCTCCTGAGAGTGACACAGTTGGGCTCAATTATGTCTTCCACACACATTGCTCATCTGTCCTTTCTATTAAAATCTATACTTGGTGCTGTAGTTTGTAGGTGTATTTCCAAGAGACTTGAGCCTTTGGGCTGTCCAAGTATTGGATGGGTTCATAATCTTAGTTGAGTTGCAACACCTACTCTACAGGTCATTGGACTCTCTCAGGACAACTAACAAGGAGATGAAGATGGACAACAACCATCCCAAGGAAGAGAGAGTGTTTGCAACTGCCAGCAAGATATTCCCATCCATTTTCCCCATGGGATATAAGCTCCCTCTCAATTAGAGTTAGAGTGGACATCAACATCCCAGAATCTTCAGGATTGAGGAAAGAACTATGGACTAGAGAGGACTTACTGTTATTCTACTATACACTTATTCTGATTCTAACAATGGAAGAAATTACAACACTGATGTGCAGCCAGTGGCCACTGAAGGCTCTGGGGGCAGGGAGAGGGAAAAACAGTTGCAATACAGTGGATTTTTTGGGACTTGGGAATCATCCTTAATGACATTGCAATTGAAGATATAGGCCATTTTATATCATGTAACATGCAGAACTGTGTGGGAGAGTTTAGTCTACAATAAACTCTTGTTTATGCATCTTATTAAAAGATGCATTTATCAATTGCAATGAATATGCACACTAATGAAGGATGTTTATGTGGGAGGGTGTGGGAGGTGTGGGGAGTGGGGCATATGGGAATCCCTATATTTTTTTGGGTAACATTTATGTAATATAAGTATCTTTTAAAAAATAAAAAAAAATTATTATTATAATGAGTGTGTTGGTTCACTCTGTATTATCATTCAACTCTCTGAGCACCTGTTCAATTTTTTTCCATTCTCTTCTCTCTCTTTTCTTCTCTCAAAAATTTTAGCTGCTCTGACCTGATTCTTTTTTCTATGATTTCCAATCTGCTGCTGTATTCCTGTATTTTATTTTTAATCTCAATTTCTGTGTCTTTCATTCCCATAAGCTCTATTATTTTTTTACTTTTGAGGTGTTTTTATTTTTATAGGATGTGTTATTGTATTGAATAACATTTTGTCTTTTTTGTTGTTGCTGTTAATCCATTACTTGGAAAAAATGTAATAGTTCAGCCTTGTGTATAGTACTTATATCAGAAATACTTCAGAAATACTAAAGCCTCTTGTATAAGAAACTTTATGCCACTTGATTGGCAGGTTGGTGACAATATATGGGCAAAAATAAAACAAAAAAATCTTCATTACAGAAGAGGAAGGAAGAAAATAATTTGTAAATGTTTCTTCTAAAATAGATGGTGTCTATACTTTAACTCATTTTAGCATCCAAAGCACATTCTCTAATAGAGGTGATAAAGGAGATAAATATAAATTATGAAATGGAATAGCCTATGGGATTTAAAGTATTAAAACTTTTATATATCACAAGAGTAAGTATAATGCATATTTAAAAATTTTGTACTTCATACTCAAAGATTTTACCAAATACCATAGCTACTTAAAACATTTTTGATAGATTAAAAGTCAGTGAGAACATTCCACCAGATTCAGGATTGAAAGGATGTAGTCCTTCATGAAGATTTCAAAGTGAGACTTTTCACCTCAACCTTAATTAAAAATACTTTATTGCTGAAAATGCTAATCATCATCTGAGTCTTTTTGCTGCTGGAGGGTTTTGCCTCACTGTTGATGGCTGCTGATGGATCAGGGTGATGACTGCTGAAGGCTGGTGTGGCCATACATGGCTATCAAGCCAGGGACTCACAACTCAGAGCAGTGCTCACTGAATAACCAATCCCACAGTGAACAGTGGGTCACATGGCAGGAGCAACAAATTGTAGCTCACCTAGTATCTTATTAAGGTCTTTTATTTATTTAGCCATGTTGTCCTTCAACTCCTTGCATTGTTTTAGGAAATCTGTATAAACCTTTTTCATTAGTTACTTCAAGTCCTGGGTCTCATCTGGGGCTTTTATTTGTTCCTTTGCCTGAGTCATATATATTTTTTCTTAGTATGGCTAGTAATTTTTTGCTGATATCTTGGCATCTTGTCTTGATGATGAGTTTATTTTGATGTTCAGTTCCTTCTTCTTGCCAAAGATTTACTGTTAAATAGCTGTGTGCTACCATTCTTGTTTAATTCTTGGTTCTGCTCATTCTGTGTATTAAGGATTGCCTCTGTCCAACTGCTCAAACCAGAGCTAAGGACCCAGTAATGAGGTGCAGTTTAATTTCCAAGGACCTTGGAGAAAGAAGCAATAAAGACATTTGATTGTCTTTATTTGTTTGCTCATTTATTTATTTATTTATTTATGCACTATTTATTTATTATTTTCCCTTCTTTTCATGCACTTTTCTGGTCTGCCAGCAGATTGTGGTCTTTGGCAGAACTCTCAGCTCAGACTTCAGATGCTAGGAGGGAATAACTCCAAAGGTAAGACAGAAGTGATGTCCTCAGGGTAGGCCAAGCTTCACAAACAATCTTTTTCAGAAGCTGTTCTCCTCCCTTGGCTGGCCACACACTCCCTTACTCTGTTTCCTCAAGGACAAGCCCAGGAAAATACAGAGGTGGTTGAAAATGGCAATTTATTTCATTCCTTGTTGGCTCTCAGGAAAAACAATATCATGGCCCCACCCACCCTGGAAATGTGAGATCCCTCCAATGTAGTAAACCAAGTTCACTGGCCAAAATCTGAATTTGCTAGGTTGTGTCCCTCCCTCTCCCCTGTCTTGGGAAAAGGGCTCCTGCAACCCTCTCAGTCTGCAGCCTCCTGCCAGGGCTTAATGGACCCCCTGCTCTTTGCAATGAGGGTGGGGGAATGGGCCCCAGTAGATAATGCTACAACATTACTCATGGGATTTTTCCAGGCAGCCATGACTCCTTTACCCCACCCATCTCTCTTCTGGGTGGTGTCTAACCTTGCCCTGGTGTCCTTAGTCCCAGAACATCCTTCCAGACTGTATCCACTTGGCCTCTAGCTTTTTATCTGTAAAAGAAGTGATCTCAATACCTGTCTAATCCTCCATCTTCCAGGCCATTATATTGGTCATGGTCTTTTTCTAGCACTATTCTCTTTTCTTCTGAAGTTAACAGCACATTCAATAAGGCCTGTATGTCCACTCACAAGGAATATGAATTGCAATAATAGAATTGAACATATTTTCCATTTGGGGGGGGTTCTTCCTTATAACTTGGGACTCAATTCTTCCAAGTTTACAATTCTGAAGTGGAGAATGGCCTTGATTAACAATCCCAGCTGGCACCCACCTTAGTTGGAATTGCCCAGCTGTTGGAGGGCTCCCTGTTCAAATTGGGAACCATTCTGAGTAAGAGGTGTGGAAGCCATTTCTGGGGGATCTAAGGGCAGTTGAGGATCACCATCTCCCTGTTCTTCTCCCCATTCATAAGGTGCTGGAGGAGCAGTGGGAACAAGGAACAAGTCCAGCACTTTGTAGGAGTGGTGGAAATAAGGGAGTAGTTTCTTCTCTATTCTTTGCTGGCAGTGTGTATTAGGTTTGTGGCTTGCTAACATCAAACCATGCCCAAAACATTGAACATATGGTATTTCATACCATTTACTAAGTCTTTTACAATAATTTCTGATTGCAAAATAGTATTGTATTCAAGAGATTCCTTTGGTGGCCATTCTTGGTCATACTCTAATTTATATGTGGCCATGCATTTTTACCCAGAAATATCATTCTCTTTTTAGTCCTGAGGATTCATAATCAAATTGCTCCCAATGTTTTATGATGCAATCAAGAAGATCACATTTCTCTTTCATTCTAGAGTTCTGTTTATTTCCCATTGTGTCTCCCTGTCAGTACTTGGGTGAGTTGCACTTTAAGTTTATTGATCAGAATTTTAGTACTCAATCAGTATAACAGTGGGAAATCTCCTATATACATAGAAGATGTAGAACTCTAACCTATAATCCCAGGCCCACGGGGTTCCAAACCTAAGCCAAAACCAAGAACCAGTGGCAGTCTAGACACCTACAGCTTCAGTGGGAAATTTAAACCTTCACTCTAGAGAACAACTAATAATTTTGCTGTGAAAATAAATATTCACTGAAGCAGCAGGGATCTCATAGGTGGCCTGTTTCCTTCCTGACTGACTGCTTTCTGGATCCTCAATGCCAGAAGCAGAGGAATACTGATACCTGCTTTTGGAGACAAGGTACTCCTGCAGGCACAAAGCTGAGCTCAGGGGTTCCCCACCTTGGGGGCCAATGAGTCCACAAGGCAGTAATCCTCTGAGGTCACAGGGTCCCAACTGGGTTGCCAAACTTTAGGGGATAACCTCACAGATCCTTTTGGTCCATGCATTCCCAGAGTATTGACTACCTCACTGAGTTTGGTCAGTCAAGAAAAGAGGTTTATTAAATCAATGGAAGACAGAAGATTGGATTTCTCAGATCTGCCTACCCAACAGAATGTAGAGTGGCATTATATTGGCTTGTGTAGAGGAGGAGGTAGGGATTGCATTAAGGATACTGACTGGATGGGGGGGCTGCATCTTGCACTTGCTGTAGAGAATTGCATGTTTAACAGGGAAAGCTACATGCTTGGTCATACATCATGCATGTGGAGAAAATGTCATCTAAATTCCACCCAGAGGCATATAAAGTACTATTATAATGAACTAAAATTCAGTGAAGTTCATTCTACTACTAAACTGAGTCTGCGTTAGGAATGGGAAAATCCCATTACTTGTCTAACTAACTTTTGTGGTCAGCTACTGACCACAGCTACTCTACCTTGATTGGCTGGTTTCTAAATAAGGCAATATTAAGCTTGGGAGGAAAGCCAAGTGTGGCAATGCTAAGGAAACAGGGCAGAGGGTTGGACACTTAGGGGTGTAAAGGAAATTCATGGGCAAAATCATTATGGGATGATCACTGGAATGGACAGTACAATAAGGAATGCAGTTGTCCCTCAGAGGCTCTGAATCATCATGTCTGCCTTGGGCATCATAAACCAGGACAGTCTTGGATGGGCAGAGAATCATGGGTTAGAGACAGAGATATTTCCATGTTCAAATTCACTCTCTGTGTTCCATGGATCCCCCTTGGTTCCGGAGAGGGCCAAGCTTCCACTTATGCTGGCATCCTCCTCCTCTGATTGGGAAGGCCCTGGCCAACTGGTCACTTCTGTCATGTTTTCATGGTCTGGGATTATGGAGTCTGTGGAACTGAAATTGAGTGTAATACCCCAACAGCCTTTCCCTATGCATAATCTCCATGGGGCTTTATGACCAAAATCCTTAGATATTAATTTTTGGATTTCCCAAAGCATAATAAAAGAAAAAATATTTCATGTAGATACAGAAAAAATCCTTCATGGAACTTCTTTCCCAATGGGATGAGGAATTAATCTCACCTGCATTCTGTTCTCACAAAGGGATCGCCCTTTTGGAGACATTGACCCTCCCTGCCATGATTACCTTCCCTTTAAATAGGATCCTGAGATAATAAAGACATGCAACTTATAGGGAAATTAGATTTCCACCCTTGAGCATCTGCTTTTGCAGGCTCTGTGAAAGTCTATCTCAATACACAGTATTAAGAAAAAGAAAGACAACATTTATCCAGTGGTACAAGGAATAGGAAATTCTGAGAAGCTACTTATAACCTTGTGGCAACCATATTTGTAAGCCTAGATTAAAGTATGATTTTCTCTTCAAAATTCAAGTGGTACATTTGGCTTGAGAAAAGGCATTTTCCAATAAACAATTAACATTGAAAAATTATTTTCTCTGACATTAGATTGGGAACTTAACTGTAGGACTTACAAAATGTTATAATTACTGCTTTACCCTCAGCACCCTATTTTTTCATTGGTTTCTAATAAATGTGATATTAATATATTTGAACTGAGATTGAACAAATCAGTTATTTATTCTTTAAATGCATTTGGCAAAAACCAGTCTTTCATCATTGCTCATTTATAGTCCCATGCAAATTTCCTTGGGAATTTGAAACTTCATGTATTACTTATAATTTAGAATCACATAATTTTTGCATCAATATTCAAATAAATGCTATAAATTAAAGACTCCTTTATCCAACACCTAAGACAACACTACTACATGTTTCTCCCACCATACTATTTCTCTGAGGGATAAACCGAGGACCAAAATTGAAACCAACCAGAAATCCAACTGTGATAGTACTGTCTACCAGCATATTTCAGCTTGGTGGATGCTGGACAAACTCTGCTGGAAGCAGCTTCCAGGATCAGTGAGGAAGTGTATGTGAGAGAAGTTTCCTTCCCAGAAAGGCATTTATGGTGATCAAACCTCCTGTGATTGGACACTCTATCTAATCTAATCAAGTGGACCCAATCACCATTGGTCTTCTTGTCATTTCCAATCATTTATAAAATTTCAGTAGCAACCTGTGTGTATTTTAGCAATTATATATTTTATATAAGCTCAGAAAATATGTGTATATGTCAGCACAGTGTCTACCTCTTTCTGCACTTTGCCTTTTGATTCAAATAAGTCCTTGAAAGTTTCCATTTGGACACATATACTGTAGCCTAATTCATTCAGTTTCACTGCTGTTTACCACTGATTTGTATTATATGTGGATTTCTTTTTAAATCCCTTCTCCTTTTGACTGACATTTGTGTTCTTTCCTGCATGTCCCTTCCATTAGTTATAGGGTTGTGCATATTTTTGGGGATATACCATTATTGATATGAAGACAATATGAAGAATGGAAGAGCTATATCATTGTTTTGGGATATTTTCAAATGTCATGCAAGTGACTATCATGTCCTCCAAGTGGTTAGGCAAAGAGCACCTCCACTGATGCTGGAAGAGAGTCCCATTTCTACTTATTGTGGTCCAACTGGGTAGAGTTTGACTTAAGGAATTTTAAATATGTGAAATTTTACTGGTTATCTGCATTTCATTTATTGTTTATAAATGTTATGACATGATTTTACTAATCTGTAAATTATCTAGTCATATTCCTTTTGTCTATATTTGTTGGTCATTTTATTTTTTATTTTACATTGGTAGATATTTTTGTTTTCTAACTCTTCTGGATACTATTACTTTCTAGGTGATATCTTTGTCAATGTCTTTTCCCACTTGTAGATGGTTTTAGCTTTTATTGTCAGATACGCTTTACTGATTTTTAATGTTGTTGGGAGCTGGTGTGAGTCTGGTAGAACTGCTCAGTTATCATTTCAGTTATTCAGGTAGCAACTATGGCCTGAGCCCTGACCCAGTTCTAGGTGATGGGTTAGGCTGTAGGTCCAGTGGTGAAAAAATAAACTTTCTCCCTGCTTTCCAGGAGCTCAGAGTATGCAGGTATAGATGGAAGAAAGTAGTAAACATACACATGTTAAAGAGAAGAGAAAGTGCCATAAGAAAATCAAGCAGGTTGCTGCAAGGGGGGAGGGGATGAGAAATGCTAATTTGGTTTGCCTGAAAGGAGTCACTGAGGTGATATTTTTGCTGCATCCAGAATGAGTAACAGGAGCCAGCCCTGCACAAGTCTGTGAACAGTATGCCAGGAGAAGGCACAAGTTTGCAGACTCTGAGGTTGAAGTGAGTTTGACCTGAGATGAAGTTAGAAAGGAGGCCAGTGTAGATGGAGAGAACTTGGGAGAAGAGGTGGTGAGGGTGACAGGTGGGGAGGGAAAGATCATGGGGCCTGATACATTATATTAGTTAACTATTGGTATGTGGCAACACTACCCCAAAATTTAGTGATTTGCAATAATAAGTGTCTTTTTAATTTCACAGTTTTTGTGAAAAAAGAATTCAGGCAAAGTTGTTATGTGATTTTGCTCCAATATCTCTCTCAAGACTAAAGTAGTCCCAACTGAGGCTTGACCCAGGAAAGAACTACTTCCAAAATCACTATGTTATTGGCAGTTTGGACTGAGGGCTTGAATTCCTTTCTTTCTTTTATTTGGGTTGTCCCTCAGTTTCTTGCAACATGGGCCTTTGCACATCATAGCCTGTTTCCCCAGAGTGAAATATAAGAGAAAGGTAGAGAATTAGAGAGAGAAAGACAGAGAGGTAAATGGAGAGTAAAAGAGAAAACTAACAAGACAAAAATCATAGGTGTTTTGCTTATCAATCTTGGAAATAATATATCATCACTTTGCCCATATTCTATTGATAAGAAGAGAATCACTAAGTCCAGTTCACACCTAAAAGGAAGAGATTAGGCAAGAACATGTATACCAGGAGGCAGAGATCCTTGGAAACTATTTGGAGGATTTCCACAACTTAAAATAAAAGGAGGTATTTAATCTGACTTTAAATATAATGGGTATCCATTGAAGGATTTTGATTCAGATGGCAGTGTTTGATTTTCCTTGAATTTCAAGGCCATTATGTTAGGGTCTGGAAAATGAAACCAAGAAGATAAGTTACTGAAACAGCCTTGTTTTGAGTTGAACTCCCTGCTGCTTCCTATTCCTTTATGTAATTCTTCCATCTCTAAAGTACATGAATTAGTGATCTGTCATATTAGCTCATGTGTTTTAAAGATATTATTCCATATATATCTGGTAAAGACCCTAGGACATGGAAGCTGGATTGATACTTAAGGTTCAGGTGAGGAGACTCAGGAGGCCCAAGAGACACAATGACTTGTCCAGGTTCATGGATATGGCACAAAAAGGATTTAGGTCAGAAGGCAACATTATTTCCTCAAAACTGGCATCCTGATTTTCCCAGGCCTTCCCCCAGGAACTGTAGGGAGGACAGTGGTTGTTTAACTGTAGAGTTAAAGTGATGACATGAGAGAGGAGGCTGAAGAGGCATCAGTATTAGGAGAGATTTTATCCAAGGAAGTGGGACAGGTAATGGGACCCCAAGAAGTAACTTCACTTCTTTGGAGATATAACCCAACAGAATTTGGAACCCTGGTAACCAGGCATGCACATTCTAGAGACAGCCCCCAACCAAGCTCATTTTGGCATAGAAGCTTGGAAGAACAAGATGCTTTCTTGTTTCCCAACATTCCAAGTCTCTCACTTCATAAAACTGGAAGTAAGAAACTTTTTCAAAGCTGCAGGAATTGGTTCAATACCCACTACAGAAGACTCTTGGCCATTTACCAGGAGACACCCAAAGGTTAAGATAGAGGTCACAAGGTAGTGAAATGAAGGATTGGCAAATATCTATTCCTTCCTTGGCAGCCCCACATCACATCCCACTCCCAGTGTGCCTGAGTTGGGAAGGGCTGGGCTGTTGGAAGGGGCATGAGGGGTGGACAGACCATGGGAAGGAGCTGGATTTCTAGGAGTTTGTAAGCCTGGTTGGCCTATCATATTCACAGTCTGCTCATGGCTGGCAGGGTGGGAAGGAGTGTGCTGGGCTAGTGATCATCTTCACAGATGTTAATCTGCAGTCTTGTAGCCATCATCTCATCTCTTTCTTCATGGGCTAGAGGTCTGTACAGGCAATGTTCTGTTTCTAATCTGGGGAGAAGAACTTTATATGGAGTCATCTGTGTGGCAACAGCCAAGGAGGGCCTTGATGACCAACTAATAATGGGGTGAACTTTGGGTCAGGTAGGAGGGCTCCTGTATTTACTGAGCAGTGGAGAATGTGGAGTGGAGGACTCTGACTGAAGAAAGGCAATGATGAACTTTTGTCCCACACATCTGATGGCTCACATTAGAAAGCTGACCCTAGGGACTTCCCATGTAAGGGCAAAAATGTCAAAGAGAGCTGCAAATGTTGCTCAGGGCACCCTGGGGAGGAAAGGGAGGCTGGAATCTCAGAGGCAGCCTTTGGGAGAATCCATCCCCACTACCACCACTTCTAGGTCATTCTTGCCTCAACTCTGCTTGCCCCCACACCACAATTGATAGTCAAGACAATGAGTTGTGGTGAGAAGCTGGCTTAGAAGTCTTCGTGGAACCACAGCCATGGGTGCACACCTGCTTGTGTGGATGGACTAGGCTGTACCTGTGCCCATTAACAGAATAGTGTTAGTGCAGTATGTTGTCTGCAGAAAATAAGGCAGTATATTGCACTCAAGCTAAAGGTTGAGGTGCAATGAGGGCCCAAGGAAGTCTGGGTCAGGAAAATGGATTGTTTTTTCTCATCCTTCAGATACTTATGGAGCATCTACCACATGCCAGTGAAGTGCATAGTTGAGAAAGGCCATCAGAACTCCTGGAATTTAGGTTTGAAGGGGCTTTTATGGGGTATAGAATCATCCTCTAAGATGTGAGTATCTGTAAAAATCACATTAAGGACTATTTCCTAACCTGGAACAGTGGCTTCTTCTCTCCAGCTTTGAAGGAAGGGAAATATGTTCTGCTTGTGGTGCAGAGGTTTCTATGACCACCAGTTAGGAATGCATAGCTTCCAAGATGAACTATGGAATTGCATCAGCAGTAAGTGGGGGAGGGGGGATGGAGGAATATAAAAATATCAAAACTTACCATGTGCAAAGAAAAAGGCCAGAGGAAGATTATTAGTAAATGGCCTAAGATCAGGAAGCACTGTGCATCCTCAATTCCCCTCTAAGGGTTCCATAGTCCAACCTTTTTCTTAGATTTGAATCCTTCTGGGATCTGGTCTCTGACTTCAGAATTTCTTTCCCTCCTATATTCATTCTGGAGTAACATCTGTGATGCAGTTTCCAAAGCCACAACTGACCTCATTTCATAAGCTTTATTTCTCCCTGTGAACTGGGATTTCTAGCATCCCTGCAATTCCTTGCATAATTTGTTTTAATCAAGAAATTCTCCAGAAGTCTGCCAGCCTCTCTGTCAGGTCTTTGGATGCCACTCCTGCTGACTGGGCCCTGATGACTCACAGTGAGCTCTGGTGTGTGGATCAGTGTCCTTATTACTTTCCATGGAAGAAAAACTCAATTTTCCTCACTGGCCAAGGTGACTTTGTGGTTCTCAGGTCCACTGTATGTGGAGTTCTCCAGTTTTCACACTCGGTCATGTTGTTACTGACATATCCTAAAAGAGACACAAGGCCCCAAGCACTTAGAGCTCACAGCCCCTGGGATGGTGGTGGTCTTTATCCTAAGTCTTGCACTGTGGTTATGCCCAGAGGGTAGGAACCTGACTGCTGGAGAGAGGTGAAATATATGACATGTTAGGGGTGGGAGAAGGAGGTGGTCACTATGGCTGATGACCTACAGGCATGCCAGGCATAACATTACCAATTAAACACTGCAACCTTTCCAATCCAGGTGGTAGAGTCCCTGGTCTGAGCTCATCTGAGGGACTTCTCTGGGCTTCCCCATGAGCTGGACCTAAAGGGTTAATCCCTGGTTCTACCCTGAGCAACCAGGGTCTTGCCCCAGGTTCCAGCCTCCACATTGTTTAGGATTTTGAACATCACCCCTTGGCTTCAACTAGAATGGCGAAGTCTAGATTAGTTGTGGTGTGATTCTGAGTTTTCAGTTCTGGACATTTCTCAGTTATCCCCCATATCTCAAGGGCTCCAGTTGTCACCCAGACACCCATGGTGGCCACTTCAGGACAGATGAGGGGCAGAGGACATTCCTTAGCTCCCAAAAGCTCAGGCCCTTGGTGACATGGCACCATCATCTATGGATGTGATTTGTTATATGAATCACAAGTACAGCTGTGATTTCCCCTAAAAGACAGAAATGCCAGGTCCCAAAGTTTATCCAAGACATGGAGGTCATCATTAGTTTCTGAGGAGTTTCACCTACATAGCTGGGAGGATTTGAGAGCAGACATCATGTAGATACATGTACTAACTCTAGTGCATTCTGACATGGCAGAGGATGGATTTTTGCTGCATCTTTGGGCTTCCAATGGCTGAGGGTACAGTGAGAGTCACCCAGCAAAGGCTCACATTTAGGGGGAGAGTCCATCTCACTCAATCTCTGAGAGGGATTCCTCACTTTACCCTGAGACTCTTGGACCAACCAGAAAGCCCAGATAGCCAAGGTTGTAAAACACCAGCACTGGGGTTCCCTCTGCTCAGATTCTGCTGGGTGGAACACCAGGGCCCCATTGGACTTAATTCCCCATGGGAAGAGAATATGCTTGTTTCTGGCAGAAAGCAGTTGTCCCAGAAATGACTGTTGGGCTAGGAAAAGGGAGGGAGTGAAGAGGCCTCAGATTTCCTGGGGCTGCTGTTCCTCAGGAAAAGCTGCCCTCCAACAGCTCTAAGTCTCATTCTCCTGCTGTTGGCAATGTGGCCCCTTTTGCCTGGCTTCTGTTTGAGAGTAAGTGATTCAGTGGTTTTCTGTGTTTTTTTTTTTTATTTAGTGTTCCATTCTGACAGAACCCTTCCCCACTGGTTAAGGAGGAAGAAGCCAGTGAAGGCATGGATGAATATACAAGGATTTGTAATCCTCTACTTCCATCTACTTATTGAGTGCACATACATATCTATGATGAGACCTGAGAAGAGGAGGCTCTTTCTGCCTGTCCACCTTT
Source organism: Cabassous unicinctus (assembly GCA_029593785.1). Classification (NCBI taxonomy): domain Eukaryota; kingdom Metazoa; phylum Chordata; class Mammalia; order Cingulata; family Chlamyphoridae; genus Cabassous; species Cabassous unicinctus. The sequence goes on from JAQZBX010005384.1 coordinate 26,862, forward strand.
GACCGATGGCCCCTGAGTCACCCTGTCACGTGGGTTTCACAATCAAAACTTGCAACAAATCAACCTGAACATTGGAGGCTCTCTAGGGGAGGTTGATTTCCTTGTGACCTTCTGTGCACATTTGCCAGCTTCTCTGTCTACTGAAGGCCTGGCCAGCAAGGCCACTCATCCAGTGCTGTTGAGTAGTTCTAGATGGATTTGGAGCATCACAATCATGCTGAATGAATCTAAGGATTCCCTCCCTAATCACATGTGCTTTTCCATGGAGACAAATTTTTGCAGCTATCCAGAAATTATGATTTATATATTTTAATGAGAAAGCCTTTGGAACTCAATTTAAATAAAGCCTATCTAGCATCTTGTAGCTTTGGTTTAACTCTGTGCCTGCACAAGGCAAAATAAGTATATAACTCTCCAAAACTGGATATTAATTTACTTAATTTCATCTACATGATTTCTCTAATTTGAGGGTAAAGATTGTGTTAAAGAAGGCATGTTCTTATTAGATGTGTCTTCACTGTAATCTGAATAAATCAGAGTATGTCATCTAGGTTACAGGATTAATGACATTATCAGCTGCATAAAAAGAGAGTCCTCCATGAAAACAGTCCTTTTTCTAGAGCAAGAATGATGCATTGAGCACTGGAATGTGGTGAAAGCATGATCAATAAGTCTTATTTTCCTTGCATTTTTCATCTGTTTGAGTTGTGAATATGGAAGAAAATTTTAACCACTTGGAAGCAGTCCTTATTTATTTTGTAAATGATTTTGTTAATCAGAATGTCATTGTTGGATTTTACTACAGGCATTCAGGCCCAGACTGTCTGAGGTTAGGTTAGGTTTCTGTGGACACACAGATTCTCTGGATTCAAAATTCATTAGTAATTTTCAAAGGGAAACTTCCCTAAAATCATTAAGAGAATAATTTTATGCAATTATACCAGTAGGAAGGACAAACAAACAAACAAATGTTTAATGATAAATTGCATTCATGACTTAATAGAAAGGAATTCTGTGTTAGGTCTGGATCAACAATTTAGTCAGGTTCTGTGTCCATGTGGTCAGGGACAAGGCAGGTAATTAGAGTCACTCCTATTGGAGAAAGATGTGGTAAATATTCAGAAGGACATGAGAAATGTTCTCCGTATGATTCTGTTGAAAAGAATTTGTGTGGCTTATTCTGGGCAATAAACATCAGGTGAGTTAGAAGCTGGTGTTTGGATAATGAATTCAAGTCAGTGAAGCTTTCTGTATGGTAGAAGAACCTGTAAAGGGGGCATAATTGTGTAAACAAAGTATATGAAGAGAAGATTTTGACAATGGGGTGGAGACTCTGATTATCAAAATGATAAGTGGCACTACAGGTAAAATGTAGGTGTAAGCTTTAAGAAATCTAACCTGGGGAGACAGGCAGAAAAACTCTGGCTATGTTTTTCTAGCCACATAATTTTTAACATTACTAAAGATTTCTGAGCCTCTGTTTTTTAAATTTGTTAAATAGGTAAATAGCCTTAATCAGCAAGCTATTGTGAGGATTAAATAACCAAATATGTAAATACCCCAAAACATTTAAGACAACCATTATTTTTCTGGACTCAGGTACAAATGGGTAAGTTAATCTGACTTCTGTTTCTGACAATGTCATCATTTCTGAAATGCATGTACTTATTAAGAGTGTTATAGGGGACAATTTACAATATAGATGGCCCTTTACATTTATAAATTATGAAATGCAGGCATGTTACAGCTGAGCATGCTTAATATAGGATAAGAGTTCAGCTGCCACTTACTAAAATATCACATTGTGAAAATTGATCTTCTCCCATATTCTTCATTCTACATTTTTGTCCCTCCTATTCCCAGGGAATTGTGAGGCATTTTAACCCATTCACTTCTAATATTTACTGACACAGAGGATTTTCAGGACTAGATTTGCATGATGGGATCCATTGGTCTCTTAAAATGGAAAAATGTCCTGGAATTTATCAATCCCATAATGAACTACATTTTTACTATTTGGTGTGATAGCTAAGTCAAGTGGGACAAAATATAGAACACAGAGCTGAGAAAATAATAGTTTGACATCCCATGTGAAAGATCCAAGAGATTTAGGGCAAGTGTACCTCCAAAGGACAGGTATAGTGTAAAGCAGGAAGGGAGTGAGAGTTCAGTGGGCTGGGTTGGATGTTTCATAAGCCAGGAATATTCATATCTGAGAAATTTGAGTGGTTTCTCTGGAGGTGGTATATTTTAGAATGAGAGAGGAAATTGAAAAGCTCTGAACACCATGGGCTCATGAATGTATGCAACTAAATGACTTTAATGTTCTTCTCTGTACAATGAAGTTATTCATATCTTCTTATTCATTCCGTGTGGCTATGTCCTTCTTATTCTTGACCCTGGGAGGGGAGGGAACTCACCCTATTCTTCATGCAGCACACTTCATATTCCTGTTGATTGGCCTGGGGATACTTCCAGGTGAAGGGTTGGGCTTCATGACAGGTGGGTCTCGAAATTGGGGACAAGATCAGAGTCTCATAGCTTCTTTCTCAATTCTCAACTTTGTTCACCTACTGCTTATCTACTTGTGAGTGAAAACCCAGAGAGAGACAGTTGTCAGTTGCACTATGGACAATTCAACAAGTGATGAGTAGGGAATTATTCTTTCTACTGGAATTGTCTATGTGTTGTCAGCAGATGGGCATGTTTGTCCTATTGGCATGGATAGTCTAAGTGCATTTAGGAGATATTCAAGGATCTGAGCTGCAGTTCAGCTTATCCAGGCCTCTTGAATGGTGATGGATAAGTTAGGGGTTGATCAAGGAGGAATCTCCTTTCTAACATTACAAGTACTTCTTCCAGAGTCATTTAAGGCTCTGTATTTACTGGAGAGATAATAGGTTTATTCTCACCCAGCCAACTTCCTCAATGGAGAAATAAAACACTCATTGCTCATGTTAATGTTTGACATTGACCTTGGCATGCAGTGAACATTGTTGATAGATATGAGTAAGAGCAGAAGTTTACAGTCAGTAGGGAGGCTGGCATTTCAGCATATGAATTCAATCAATGCAGTGTTACAGATGCTAGCATGCAGGACTGTGCATTGTTGAGAGGAGCAAAAATGAGGGTTAGCTAATAGAAGAAATAGAGGAATCATTTATTTCCCCCAATTTCTATTTTCTTAAAGTATTGATATATATTTGCACATTTTGAAAACTTTTCAAAAGCAAGAACTATAATTTCCCTTACCCACTTGGCCCAAATAAGCAATTTCCAATTTTGTAGATAAGCTTTATTCTAAAATTATAAATGAGAGTAATTATGAGAAGTATTGTTTCCTTAATTTTGGATGCATTCAGGAAAAGGATTGTAGGGTATAGAGTAAAATTCATAGCCCTGTAAAGCAAAATTGAAGAGCCTAGAATGGATCAAGTGGTTGTGAAGATCCAAGAGATACAATGAACATTGGTATTTGGAGGTCCCAAGTTGAGATTGGAAGGTCTCATACCCCTGGAATGGTCAGGCTAGGACAATCCTAGAGTACAGCAGTCTTAAGCATCTGTGGTGTGTCCTACTGAAATGTCTGAACCTTTTTTATATATTATTTTTATTTTTTATTTAAATTTTTTTTTAAATAAATTTATTTATTAAATACATAAATTTATTTATGTAATACTTAGATTACATAAATGTTACAAAAACTATATAGGGATTTTCATATGCCCCACATCCCACACCTCCCACAACCTCCAACATAAACATCCTTCATTAGTATGGAGCATTAATTGCAATTGATAAACAAATCCTGGAGTTTTGCCATTAAGCATGGACCATAGTTCACATTGTAGACCACAGCATCTCCCACACAATTCTGCATGTTATATGATTATATAAAATGGCCTATATCTGTCATTGCAATGTCACTCAGGACAATTCCCAAGTCCCAAAAAATCCCCTGTATCACATCTGCTTTTCCTTCTCCAGGCCCCCAGAGCCTCCAGTGGCCACTGGCTCCACATAAATGTTGTAATTTGTTCCATTGCTTGAGTCAAATTATATCTACACAATACCAGTAAGTCCATTCTAGTCCTTAGCTCTTGCCCCCCATCCTGAGGAGTCTGGGATGGTGATGTCTACTCTATCTCCAATTGAAACAGCCTATTGTTATGGGGTGCCTAAGGGCTGCCTCCTGAGATCCTCCTTTTTGCTCAAATGTGGCCTTTGTCTAAGGCAAACTCATCATATGAATGCATTACCTTCCTCACAGCATGAGACATGACTCCTGATGATAAGCCTCCCTGGCACTGAGGGGTTGCTACCAAGCAAGCACGAACTGGCAATGTGTTTGGAAAATGACCTTGAATAAAAGGGGGAAAAGGTAAAGACAAATAAGTTTATATGGCTAAGAGACTTCAAAATTATTTGGGAGGTCATCCCAGAGTAACATTTATGCACATCTCAGTAGGATCTCATGGAATTCCAAAGTGGATATCACCCCAAGTAGTGGGGCTCCTAAAGGGCTCTGGAGACACCTAGGACCTATGTCAGGGGAGAGAGCTCCAGAGTTTGGTGCCTTGTTAGTGGGCCCTGATTTGGAGTTTGTGCTCCTGAGATTGATGGAGTTGGACTCAACTATGTCTTCCTTACACATGGCTCATCTGTCCCTTCTACTCAAACCTATACTTGATGCTGGAGTTTGTAGGTGTACATCCAGAGACTTGAGTCTTTGGGCTGTCCATGTGCCAACTGGCCTGGAACCTCAGTGAAACAGCAACTCCTACTCTACAGCTCACTGGACTCACCCAGGACTACTGGTGGGGGGAAGATGATGGACAACGGCCATCCCAGGGAATGTAGAGAGTCTACAGCTGAAGGCAGGATAATCCCATCTATATTCCCCATGTGATGTCTGTACCTTTTGATGAATACCTGAGTTATATAGGGTTGACTGAGGCAGCAAATACTGATGCTAAGTTCAGCATGATATATGATTTTTTCTGTGCAATGCTGGACTTTCTGCAATGTTCTCTTCCATTTTAATGAATAATAGACCAATGACTTATGTTTTGATAGGAAACATTTTACACATAAGCTCATTGGCTCTTTCAAAACTCATAACAAGTTGTGAAATGATTTCATATATGAGACAGGTGGCCTTCTAGGGGAACAATCTAACCATAGTTATGATGTAAGTGTGAGAAATCATAGATATTGTATGTCATGTTATGAGTCTGCTTTGAAACGGTTTGGTTTTCTTTGATTTCTTTTAGCAGTATTTTGTAGTTTTCTGAATGCATATCTGGTTAAAGTAATTCCTAGATGTTTGAGTCATTTTGTTTTCATTGCAAAGGAAATTTGTTTATTACTAGTGTTTAGAAACACTACCATTTTTTGCTTTTTCATCTTGTATCCTACTACTTTGATGAACTCATTTATTAGTTCTAACACCATTCTTGTGACTATTTCAGGACTTCTTGAATATAGGATCATGTTATCTGTGAATAGTGAGAGTTTTAAATCCTCTTTTCAACTTTGGAAGCCTTTCATTTCTTCTTCTTCCTAGTTACTCAAGCTAGAACTTCTAGCACAATGTTGAATAACAGTGGTGACAGTGGGCACACTTGTCTTGTTTCTGATTCTAGAAGGAAATATTTCAACCTCTCCCCATTGAGTAACATATTGGCAGGGGGATTTTCTTATATGTCCTTTATTATCTTAAAAAAAACTTTCCTTCTATACCTACCTTTCAAAGTATTTTTGTTAAGAAATGTTCTGAATTTGTCTAATAGCTTTTCTGCATCAGTCTAAATGATCATATAGTTTTTGTTCTTATTTTTTGATTTAGTGTATAATATTAACGGATTTTCTTATGTTGAACTACCTTGCAAGACAGGAATAATGCACACTTGATCATGAAGTATAATTCTTTTAATATTCTTTTGAATTTAGTTTGCAAGAAATTGTGTTGAGAATTTTTGCATCTATATTCATCAGAGAGATTGTTCAGCAATTTTCTTTTCTTGTTGCATCTTTCTATAAACAAATCTATTTTATTGATACATATTAATAAAGCATACAATTTATCCAAAGTGTACAATCAATGGTATTTGTTATAATCACGTAGTTGTGCATTAATCACTTCAATCATCATTACAGCATTTTCATTATTTCAATAATAATAAACAAAATATAGACAAGCAAGAAGATTCCTCGCCTTTCAGTCTCTTTGTTTTCCCTGTTGTACATAGCTGTTATTTCTGGCTATTCTTACACAATTATTTGTTTATTAAGAAGTTTTATTATGATATATTCACATACTATATGATCTATCCAAAATATATAATCAATGGCTTTTTTCAGCTGTTAAAAAGTCCTTTATTGTAAATAAATAGAAAAATAGTTTGTAAAAAATTACAAATTTTAAAAGAGAGTTCAAATTCAGGTTATATTTAATTTAACCAATTATAAAAAATAGCATTGCAAGAAATGTATAAATGTAAATAATAATTCAAATATAAGAGAAATTAATTATAACATAACTAATTTTATATTGCAGCTCTAACTATTGGACATAATAATCTCTAAGAATGAAATAAGTTATTGGTTTAGTTATTTAATTTTCACTTAGGCCATAATTCTTTCTGCATCATCAAATTCCTAATTGGGAATTCCTCACATCTTATTAGAATCAATTAAAGGAGACAACAATTTGCCAACTCATAATTTTTTGAGGTAGAAATACTCAAAACCTTTTTCAACAGCAGTCATGCTAAATCATTATTGATCCAGATAGATTATTTTAATTAAAGATTATGAATAAGAAAGGGTTAAAGAAAAATGAAGTATCCAAAAATATATCTCTTCTCCAACCCTCCTCAATTAAAACAAGTGTTTATTTTGTATAAAAAATTTACAGGATACAGATCACAGAATTTACCAGTTGCAAAATTATTGTTCATATAGTACAATAGTGTTATTTTACATTTACCTGCTCTACCCCAACTCTTTCTTGCTTACTATATGCATGGAACACTTTTGTCCAACCTTTCACTTTTAATCTGGTTGTGTCCTTTTATCTGAGGTGGGTCTCTTGTAAGCAACATATATACAGCCCATTTTTTTTTTTTTGCCCATTCTATCAGTCTATGTCTTTTGATTGGGGAGGTCAATCCATTAACCTCCAGTGTTATTACTGTCAAGGCATTACTTACTTCATTTTGTCCTTTGAGTCTCTGTTGTCATATCAATCTATTGTTTGTCTTCTTATCCTTTAGATTACCCTTCCTAATAATCTTCATTTCTAAACTCTTCAAATCTCTCACCCTTGATTTTTCCTTTCATCTGCAGCACCCCCTTTACTATCTGTTGTAAATCTTGTCTTTTTGTAACATATTCTATCAAATTTTGTTTTTCTGTGAAGACTTTGAACTCACCCTAATTTTTGAAGGACAGCTTTGCCAGATACAGAATTCTTGGCTGCCAATTTTCTCTTTCAGCACCTTAAATACATCATACCATTTTCTTTTCTCCTCCATAGTTCCTGATGAGAGGTAAGCACTTAATCTTATCAAGTTTCCTTTGTATGTGATGCATTGCTTTTCTCTTACTGCTTTAAGATACTCTCTTTCTGATATGTCATTCTGAAAAGTAGGTGTCTTGGGTCAAGTCCATTCAGATTTATGCTGTTTGGGATGCACTGTCCTTTTTGTATATTGATATTTATGTCTGTATTAGTCAGCCAAAGGGGTGCTAATGTGAAATACCAGAAATGGGTTGGTCTTTATAAAGGGTATTTATTTGGGGTAGAAGTCCACAGTTACCAGGCCATAAAGCATAAATTTCTTCCCTCACCAAAGTCAATTGCCACGTGTTGGAGCAATACAGCTGCCGATGTTTGCCAGGGTTCTGGCTTCTTGGGTTTCTCTCTTCCCAGGGCTTTGTTTCTTTTTGAGTTTAGCTCCTGTTTCTACCACAAGGTCAGCTGCAGACTATCAAGTGAATGGATCACTTCTCTTCTCTTGGGGCCTTCTCTCCAACATCAAAATTCCAACATCAAAATTCCAACATCAAAACTCCAACATCAAAACTGCTCTCTCTTTCTATTGCCTTGCCTTTTATATTTGATTCCCCCACCCACCAAGGGGTGGGGCTGAAAACCCTACTGATGTGACCCAGTCAATGCCCTAATCATAATCTAATCATGCCCAGATTAGCAGTTTACAAGCATGGTCCAATTATATTTTTGGAATTCATAATTATATCAAACTGCCCAATGACTACAATGTCCTTCATGGGGTTGGGAAGTTTTCAGTTATTATTTCCTCAAATAGTCTTTCTTCCCCTTTTCCATTCTTTTTTCCTTTTGGGACACCAATAATGAGAATGTTTGTGTGTTTCACATTGTCTTTCAATTCCCTGAGACTGAAGGTTTGGAAAATTCTCAACTTCTGTAAAACAAATCCCCAGAGAATTCTAATTATCATTGTTTTATAAGATCAGGATTTGAGGTGCTGATATCTAGGAAGGATCTGTGGAAAACCATGATAGTTTAGACCTCTGTGTGTTACAGGCAAAACTGGAAAGTTTATTTGTGATATCTATATGAATGGAACTACAGCCAGCCTGGATTAAAAGGTACAGATTGAAGGCAAAATCACTTCATGGCTGAGTAATGGATGCTGAGGTATGGACCAAAGTCATCTTCTCAGGCCAGGATAGCAGGCCAACCTTGTGTATGTAAAAGGTGAGTCTGCTCCAGGACTTGGATTGCTGCCCAATTGTTCAGGAAGTGTTTCCTCTACAGTTATGAGGACTGGAACCTGTTTCCTAAGGATTTCAGACACTCCCGCTACCACCCCAATGTTCTGAGAGCGTTGCACTTATTTCCTGGGGACTGTGGAGGGTCTGGCTACCACCCCAGTGTTCTCAGAGGATGAGGCCTTCTCCCCTGGTGTTTTCAGAGAGTGTGGCTGCTGTACAAGATTTTGGAGGGAATGGAGTTGCCACTTATTCATTCCCAGAGGAGAAAACATCATTCCATATATCTCTTTTAGACTTTGGAATTTAGTCGAGTATGCCTTGAAAGGTTTTGGCATTCTTTGGGACCCATGACTCTAGTTTTCCTAAAATTTCTCCTTATAGAAATTGAAATGTTTATTCTACTCCTCTCACTCCATTGTATAGTAGAAGCAGAAAACTTGTTCTCTAGGTTTCAAAGGCCCACAGAGGGTAATTGTACCCCAGGACTCACCACATCCATAATTTATTTTGATTTGACTTTGTACTAGCATGTTTCTAAAATAACCTAAGGTTTTTTGGAATGTGATGGGATGAATGTATTTTGCATATAGAAAAAATCAGGTCTTTTTTGTCTTCAGAGGGTAGAATATCATGGTTTGAAGTTGTATGTACCCCAGAAAAACATTTTCTTAAGTCTAGTGCATTCCTGTGGGTATAAATCTATTGTAAGTAGGACTTTTCAATGTAGTTACTTTAAATAAGGGGTGTTCCACATCATTCAGGTGGGACTGAATACTGATATTGAAATATTTTATAAGAAAATAAAATTCAGTTATAGATCCATCAGCAGAAACAAGCTGAATCCAGTGAAGAGAATAGAAAAGAGGAGACATTGCCATGCTTTGCAATGTGAAAAGCTATGGACCAAGGGTCACCATCAGCCAACCCCAGAATGCTACTCTTTGGGAGGAAGCATTCCCTTGATGATGTCTTGATTTGGAAATTTTCCTGACCTCAAAACCATAACCTAATGAATTTTCATTGTTCAAGCCAACCCTTTTCATGGCATTTGCTTAAGTAGACTAGGAAACTAAATCAGCCACCTTCCCTGTACTTGATAATACACTGTTAACTGCTCAGAACTCAAGATGTCATTAACTTTCCCCCACAACCAGGACATCAATTCTGCAAATCAGATGGACATTCCAAGTTGGAGCTAGGAGAGGAACTTTGGAGAGAATGACTTGGATTTTTCCAAAACCTGAATTCAGATGAACTCTAGGAATTTGTGCTTCATGAAGAGGAGAAGCCTGGTCAGGAATTTAGTAGGTTCTTGGAATATCAACTGAAGATTTCATTAAGTGATTTTTTTCCTAAAATGTAGGTGTCAATATTGGTGAAATTTTCCTCAGGTTTGGTCATTGTTCTGTTCACAAGTTAATTTATATTCAAGTGTCTGTGGCTTTGAGGAAATGGATATTTATGTACTATTGAATTTAAACTTCAACTTAATTCCTTTTTTCCTGGTCTTCCTCTTAGGTGGCTTTCTCTCTCTTTATCTCCTCAACATAAAATCTTTTAAATGATTTTTTCCATATTTCAAACTTGAACATATATTCTAATTGTCACTGTTTTATAAGGTTTTCTACTGCCTAGATTATTCCTTATTTTGATATTCTTTCCCAGATAAGTTTCATATTTGAAACAAATATATGGCTACCTGGGACTTTTCAATATTTTCATTTCCTTAATGCAAGTAATTGTTTTCAATTATTTCAGGAAAGGAAACTGGTATTAAAAGAAGAAGAAATATTACCCATGCAGCATATTTGCAGAAGAGACACCTCTACCATCGTTTCATTGGTAAGTTCTTTGGGGGTGAACCCTGGTTTTTGAAGTAGATACCTGTGAGTGGAATATATTGGGAATTCAGTTCAATCATTTAACTGTAAGTTGAATTTTAGTGCTAATCCAGAAAAAGTCTGTGATAGTATGAATTTAAGGAAAAACTAATTTGAACACAAAAGTGTAACCCTAATTTTATAATTTAATAAAATAAAAATATTTTTATAAAATATTTTTATAAAAAATATATTTTATAAAATATAATTACATAAACATGGCTCATATACTTAATCTTTGAAATATTATAAAGTCTTCAAAATGGATGAGAGCTCTGCAGTTGGGATACTACAAAAGAGATTATCTCTTTGCACACAAGAGAATAACATAGTATGCAACTGCCATGGGAAAGATTTTAATTGGAGAATATAACTGGATTATTAGTGTAGAATTCACATGAATATAAACGGATTTTTATGGAGAAACCTTTTATGGTCTCTCCTCTACTTCTCAGAAGCAGAACTCTCATCCTCAAAACAATTTTATTACATGTAGTCAATTGTCAGAAGATTTTACTCAGAGATCCAGAGTGACTCAACATTTGTTAACACACAAGGGAAAGAAACTCTAACTCAGCAATCTATTTGGAAATGCCCATAGTGGCCAGTCAACTTATAATCAACAAAAGCATATTTCCAATATAATTAAATCATCAGTGTCATCTAATTGGTAAATCATTTATTCAATGTTTTGCCCTACGCAGTACAATGGAATTCACATCGGGAAGAAATCATATGAATGCCATATATGTTAGAAAGCCTTCAATCAATATTCTGCCCTGAGACATGAGAGATATAACAATGGAGAGAAGTAATAAATGCCATTTATGTGGGAAAGACTCACACTGGAGAGAAACACTATGAATGACATCTATGTGGGAAAGCCTTCATTTATAATTGCATGTTTAGACAACATTAGAGGACTCACACTGGAGAAAAACCTTGTAAATATCATCTATGTGGAAAGTCCTCACTCAGTGTTTTGTACTGTATTAAACTCTTATTGGCTTCATGAATGAAGGCATGTATTAGTGATCACTTATTCCTTAGCATTAATATACTTATGTTGAGGAAACAACAGTCCTAAAGTCAATTAAGGAAAATCTTCAGCTGGATTTCACATCAGAAACTCATAGTGCAAAATAAAATATTTTATATGGACCCATTAACACATAATTCAGCAGAGTCAAGAATTTTGAACAGGACTTACTATTGAAGTTATGTATAATAGTTTAAAATTATGAAGTAACCTGGTGTATTAATCAGCCCAAAAGGGTGTTGATGCAAAATACCAGTCATTGGTTGGTTTTTATAAAGAGTATTTATTTGGGATGGAAGCTTACAGTTACCAGCCCATAAAGTGTAAGATACTTCCCTCACCAAAGTCTGTTGCCACATGTTGGAGCAAGATGGCTGTTGACATTTGCAAAGGTTCAGGCTTCCTGGGTTCCTCTCTTCCTATGGCTTGTTCCTCTCCAGGCTTGGTGGCCCACTTTCTCCACAAGGTAAGCTGTAGATTTTCAGGCAAATGACTTGTCTTTCTTCCCAGGGCCTCTGCCATGTCTAATTGAGCCTTCTCTCAGCTACTTTGTGTGCTTACTTCCTAAGCTCCAGCATCAAATTTCCCTTCTCTGTTGTGTGGTTTCTCTGTGAATCCCTGCCCACAAAGGGGTTGTGGACCCAAGGTCCTACTGGTGTGGCCCAATCAAACTTCAATCATTATTTAATCAAGTAAAAGTGAAACTTTTACATATTATCTAATATGCCCAGAGGAACAAACCAGTTTACAAACACAATGTGTTTTTATTTTTTGAATTCATAAACAATATCAAACTACTACATCCAGCTATACTGAATGATGAATTCTTTTAGAAGTAATATGAAGTGAAATTAAGTCAATAGATTACTACTTGCATATATGTAAGCAACAAATATTGTTGCTGACAATCTAATATGTTGGCTGAAATCTGGATTTGCTTTTTTGCAGTTCTACACACAGATTTGAATCATTCAGAAAATAACTTTGAATGTCAACTCAAACACTAAGAAAACAAAATTATGATTCTTAACTATTATCTTAGTATTATGATATGTGGTCATAGCAAGGATGAAAATAATCATGAAAACATAAACATACATTAGAAATAGTCTTATAGTTCTTAAATACTTCACTTAAAATACAATTTAATATTGCCATCCATATTTAAAAAGAATTAAAAAGGAAACTATTTAAATAACATAAAACACATCAGTCATGGAGAATTGTGGTTTCAATGTCTAGAGAATCCCCTAGAATCCAGAATCTGTCTTCCATACATTTAGTATTTATTGGAAAAAGACTTGCCAACAAGGACAAATAAATCACACCAAAGAAGGATATGAAAATACATTGAAGGCATAAGGTGTGCTCAGTATTCAGACTGCCAATATTCAGAAGGTACAGTTTTCAGAACGTCCAATTTTTGGTAGGTAGGAAACTTCCTCATCTCCAATTTGGAAATGGGGACTTTTCCATAATACCACTGCAGTTCAGACCACAAGCCACCCTTGGGGAGTGCATTCCAGTGGGAGAATAGAAAGAGTAGTTGGGTATATTGAGAATGGGATTTTGCATTTGTAATGTAAACAGGGGACTCCTGATCCACCACTTCCTCAATGATTCATATTTCCCAACATACATTCTAGTATCTTTTTTCTTTACAGTGAAGTCTTCATTGCAAAATACCTTTAGATGGGGTCACCACCTAATAAATTCTTCCTGATGATATTTATGTAGCTGCTATTTGTTTTCTCTTCCAGTGTCCTCTCACTCCTTTGTTGTGAGTGGGAGTATGCCTATTGCAGGATCACTTGTGCTGTAAACCAGGAACCTAGACCTAATTGGAATCCAGTCAGACATCTAAACACTTTCCAGAAGTGTTTCTCCACATTTACAATAGTGGTTCCAGCTGCCACATTATGCATGAGAATCGGTTTCCCATATCCAGAGTATGTGTCTATAATTGCTTTTGTCTGTAATAAAACTCATCTCCTTTGAGTTCTGCAGTTTTCTTCATCAACAAAACCATACCATCTGCACGAGTGACTTTTATCATACACTTTATTGCTTTCCCTAAAGAGCCCTGGAAATTTCACCACTTTTGCACCTGTATCTAAGAAATTCATGATGGTTTGCATCCCCCTTTCTCTTTCCAGCTCAATAGTGACATAGGACTTCTGATCCCTGCCAGGGACCCACCATTTCCTTGGCTCCATCACTAAGCATTCTTTTTTAAATCAAGATGAGGGTACAGGTGTTTTGGAGCATTATTCCTATCTGATTCATCATGCTCACCATCAGAACTGTCTTGCTTCCAATCCTGGACTATGTACAAGGAAGCCTGAGCAATCCATGTGTTTCTTTTTCCTGGGGTGCATCTGGTGCTTGTTGGTAAGCTCTGCAGAGTTCTAAACCTTTCCAGGTATGTGAATCCTCTTCTTCCTGTTCTATTATGGAGGGTAACAGGGCCTTAATCTCTTAATTATAGGGGCCACCTTCTGCCCCATAATGGCAGTTTTTTTGTAGGGATCCAATCAAATTCGGCTTTGTCTATCACCTGCTTTGTTAAGCAAATCCACATTGACTTGTGGGTGGGGCAGCCCTGTACCCTCTTTTGTCTCTCCTTGGTAAGACAACAAAGAACTTGGTAGTTCTTTGTGTTCCTTTTGTGGCCTTTCAGGCACAGCTTCCCATTGTTGGGCTTCCAACATCTGGGCCACCTCAATGAAAATGACTGATGCTGTTCTGCTGATTCCACCCCAAAACAAGGCATTGTGGTAGATCTTTCCTACCACTTCACCCACTAATGTCCCTGAGAATAATAGAAAGGATAAAGGAGTCTTACCCTGGGCAAGCCTTCATTTCATTAATGCTTTCAATGCTGTCCAAGGCAGGAATTTCCCATCAGCATCCTGACCAGGATGTATCCATGTGTCTTTACTTGAAAGGCAGTTATGACCTCATGAACAGTCTTCCAGTTGATTTACTTTTTGAAACATTGCCCACAGTTGGCCATATCACTCTCATGTTCCTAACCTTACAGACTAAGGTTGGTATGTGTTTGTCTCCATCCCTATCCTATTGGTTGAGCTGCTCCATGCAGACAAAAACTACATTGCAGCAGGGTGTCAGTGCTTAATTTCTCCAGGAGACATCTGAGTCTGAACAGCTGTACTCTACAAGCCACAATGAAACTTCCCTGTCTTTTGCCTATATCTCTTTTAACTAACTCATTTAACTTTCAGGAAAATAAATTGGATGTTTCCATTTTAAGTAATGCTGAGATGGTCCTGTGTTGAGTGAGTCTAATTACTTTATACCTGAAAACAGCCTTCATTCATTGGAAATTCCTACACAGGTCCCAAGCACCCCTTGGGAGTAATTTGAAACCATTGAAACAGAATGTGGGTCAGCAGGTGTCATGGAAGTGTGCAGGTGTCCAGCAGCCTGGGTATGTACTTTTCCTATGATCCACACCCTGCCTCTCTGCCCCATCCACCATACATTATGTGACTGTTCACATGGATATTGCTTACATCTCACTTGCAGTCATACAGCCAGCACCTCAGTTAATTACCCCCAAGGAGCTGGTACCACCTTGGGATGAGTGAACTGATGAATACTTATGCCTCTTCCATGCCATAGAATTCTTTGTTGGCATACAAACTGTTGGTGCAAGATACAAATTGCCCCCTATAAAAAAAAGTCTCACCACATGAAGGAGAGCAAAGAGTTCATGAAGATGTCAGGGTCATCAAGGAAATGCATGTCTTTCACAGACACTGGGTGGAACAATATTAACTGAGAAAGAGAAGAGATGAAGAAAGTTCAGCCTCACTAGTGGGATTTGATCCCCCAGGACCAGTGGGCACTACTCCACAGCTAATGCAGAGTAGCTGTCCATACACAACCCTCTAATGTAATATAGGTGAGGAACTTGGCTCCCTCCCTTTCAAGAACAGAAGTAACCACAGTGTTGGGCCAGCTGTTATAAAATAATGCACATACTTGGCCAAGCAGTTTCCAGTGAATGTTTATACAATGCTCTGGGCAAAAGGGGAAGGGATGTTCCAACAGACCACCATCTGCTAGGGAATTTCCTTTATCTCCAGGCACCCCTGAGAAAGAATTGAGACCATATTTATTATCTCACTGCAGGAGCCAGACTAACATACCTACTCATAAGCACAGGATTATTTGTGGGTCACAGGGAAGGGTGACAGCCTTCACTCAGGGTGTCTTATTCCACATTATCTTTTACTTTCGATATAATCTGAACTGTAACTGTTTAATTCTATATCTGTTGATTGATGTTTCTTATTTGAATTAGAGACATGAAATTAGAATTTGTGAAAAGCAAATTCTCTTAAAGATATGTAAATTATAACTATTTCTTCAGGCTGATATTTATTCCTACAACTTTCTTTAACTGAACTTTAAATGAATTATTATTTAGCCACTATAAAAAAATGGGATAGAAATGCATGACCATGTAAATTTCCATATTTTAAAGATCATTCTGGTTGATAGCAGAATTCAGTTCCTTGTGATTGGAGGACTGACACATGCATTTCTTTGCTGAATGTCAGCACACAATTCAAAATTGTTTTCCTATTGTAATGAAATGGAATTTTATGGTACATTATTATAAGAATGTCAATTTCATGGACCCCATCCAACTTTATAAAGCACTAAAAATCTTAATAAACAATATTATTCTATTTTCTCTCAAAACACACTTCATCCTTTAGGAAATATGAAGATTCATAAGATTCACAAATATTCTATGAAATAGAGTGTATATGAAATTAATAGCCTATCCAATTAGCTACCAAATATAAAGTCTCTCCTTATTTTCTAATTTTGCCAATTTTCTCCTTAACACAAGTCTCTCCCTGTTCACTGAGGAACTAAAGTATGTAATGAAAGAGAATCCTCATATGCTGAAATGCAGATTGCATATTTTGTATTGACAGCTTAGTTTATGTAATTATTCTAATTAACATAGAAAATAGTTGGCTTGTATTTTAAGGGCACCATTAAATAATCCTAAATATCTTTCAATTTATCTTGTATGGAAATCCTAGGGTTTCCTTTTCCATTTGTTGTATTCTCCCTCCCAAACCCATTCTAAAACATCCCCTGATGGAATTTACATTATATGAATATCAATAAAATGACATGCATTTACACCAAATAGAAGGAAAATGAAAGTCATAGAAGAAGATATAACTGCCCATAAGACAATGAGAAGATTGGATACCACAGTGCTCAGAAAGGAGTACTAAGAATCAGAATGTTGTTGGAGGGCAGTTTGCCTAGATCTGTGTTGTGCTTTGTCCTGGACCACACTTGTTAACTCTGGTATATTCTATATCAAGTGTTTCTTCTGATAAATCATTACTTAGTGCTGTTTGCAGGAGTCAAGTCTCTTCCTCAGTCCTATCACAGGGAGCACAGGGTGAGACCCAGCTGACATGGGGAAGACCATTTAAGCCCAGGCAGACATAAATCTACAAAATCATGTAAGCTGAAAGTACATCAGCTGGTGGTAATCCTATGAATTTGCATTAGTAATCTCCAAAACATTAAAAATCTAAGGTGATCCATGAAGAAATTCAAGCCAGCTGACAAAGCAAAATGCCACATTACAATTCACAATATGTTTTTGGCTGTTGGAGATCTTTCTCTGGGGTTCAATTTTCCACAAACAACAGCTGTGAAATTTGTCTTTAAGAATTAATTGACTAGGAGGAAAATTTGAATTTTTAATCTATAATTTATATTAATCTCCTTGGTAGCACAGAGAACATTGGTATATTGGCAAAAACTGAACTGGTCAATTTCTTCTCTTTGCAGTGGGTAACATTAATTTGCTGATAAACCTGTGAATGGGTGGTGGGTACAGTAATAAGGAGTGCCACCGAGTAGTAAAAAGAAGAGACTCTTTAAAGACTACAACCAGTATTGGAGTCAGTTGTTTGTGTCATTCACACCCTTGAATACTTTCCACTTCAGAAAGCTCCAGGTCTCGCGCAAGTCACAGAGGAAGTTTTCAGAGTTTGTTTGAGACTCTCCTTTGTCAACAGGGACATTTATTCTGCATATAACAGCAGTGGGAAATATTGAAGAATGTTAGGGGTACAAAAAACCTGGTTCCCATTGTCATGTGTGGTTATAAGTCTAGTTTACAGGGCTGCTAGGAGGTATTCAATGATAAATATACTTTATCACATGGATGCAGGGTGTCCTCTCTGAATGCATGATTTTTCTTTAAGTGTCATGAATTTTTCATAATGGACAATAGTGTGCATGGTTTTGGGAGTTGATAAAACAGATGGTTCTTCAGTGTGTTGCTGCCCCCTCATTCACCCACAGACTCTACTATGATGTTCAGGGTGGAGGAGATGTGTACTTTCCAATTGAGGGATCCTATCATGGCTGCTATTTAGGTGACCTGGAATTTTTGCTGTTCAATAAACAACATTTTGCAGAGATTATTCAAATGGTGATCATGTGCAGCAACAACACCAATGGTGGTTACTACTTCCCACCTGGAAGACCACTGTCAGAGATACCCACAATAAACACATTGAAACATTGAAGGATGGAGCACATTGTAAAGTTCATAGTGATAGACCCTGAAGGAGACTGTTTCATTGGTATTCCATGAGCAACTGCTTTTATAGTTATTTTGAGATATGTGATATTGTGAAATACTTCTCATTTAAAATTCTTTCATGTTTCTGTTACCTTGAACAACAAAAAACATTGAAATTCTGTTTTAAAGTGTTTGACTTAATGTTGGAACTCTCATATGAAATGGTAGTGCTTGCATCGGGACAATCCCTCTGCAAATGTTTTGACAGCTTATATTAATGATAAACATAGTCATATCTTGTAACTCCTTTTGTCACACCCATTAGAAATTCTTCCATTTGGTCTCCAAATGCATGGAAAAGAATATTCAATAAAGCACTACTTATAATTGCAGAAACATATGCTATTCACATGTGACTGTTAACAGTAGAGTGGATAAATAGGAGACCTATTATTTCATAATGTGAATGTATATACCACAAATCCATAAAAAACTGGAATGGATTGCACAGACATCATGTGAAACAATGATAGCCAAAAAGTAAAAGAACATATATTTTGCAAATTCATTAGTTAGTGAACATAATGAATCTGTGCTCACAAGCGTTATGGGAAGGGTTTCTTTTGAGGTTATAAAGTAAATGGCAGCACAGGGTAGCTTGAGAGGCATTTTTAATATGTTTCCTAATCGGAGTGCCAGTTGTGGTGATTTCAGTTTGCAAAGCTTTATCAATAATTTGTTGTAAGTATTTCAATAATTTTTTTTAAAAGAGGATACAATTTTCAAAGTGGTTTAAACAATTCAATAGAAACAGATATTTGCACACAGGATTAAAGAGTCTGTGAATATTAACCAAAACCATTCATCTTTCACTGTGATGATACCAAGATTGATACAGCTCCAAGAAGTCCCACACAACTGCCCTGGCACCTCAGAATTCATATCTAGTTGAATCAGTGGCCAAGATCATAAAAAAGCAAGTGTTGAAAAGGAGTCCTCTTGATTTTTTCCCAGCACAGGTCTCTCGATGTATGTTATTTGGCTGTCTCTTCTTCCATTTGGGTTAGTGATTGTTGGTGTCCACTCTGCTGACAGGCATTTTTAAGAAGGGAAGTGATATACTCTGTGCCAAAATTCATTATCCATTCATTTTAATCATTAAAGATTTTTAATTTTAAAAGTATACTGTAATTGTGGTTTGCCACAGCATGTTCTTAATTTATGCCCATCTGAGCCATGAATTGGGAATTCCAATCAACTCTTTCAGTAAGTTCCCTATTAAATCACATACTCTAAGAAATGGGAGATTCAAATTCACAGTTTGGGGTGGTGGGCACATATATTTTCCCATTCTCTCATTTCTAGTTTCCATGATTAGTTTAGGTTTCTGCTCCACTCTTCATTTCCTCTTGGCAATACCATCAATTCTTAAATTCAGAAATCATTTTCTTATGATTGTAAGGCCTGTGCAAGTCTCCACATGAGCATTTACTTGATGACTCAGTCACTTATCATGATACCCACTTTACCGATAAGGGAAATTTGGGGAACAGGTGACTGTACACATGGATTAAACAAAAGAAACTGGTAGAACACAAATGCATATCAAGAAATTGTGAAGATAAATTCTAAATTATTTTGATTTGCATATCCCTGGATTTTTTCTTGCTGAATTTTTTTCTTTTTTCCTTCTCTTAAAAATTTTTTATTAAAGAAGTTCTGAGCTTACAAATACTCATGCAAAATGTGCAGAATTCCCATACATCACCCCTCCACTAGCACCTTACATTGCTGTAGAATATTTGTTACAGATTATGAAAGAACATGATCGTATTATTACCACTAACTATGGTCCACACTGTACATTTGGCATATATTTCCATACATCCCCTATTATTAACACTAAGTATTAAATTATACACTTGCTATAGTTCATGAGAGAGCTCTCATATTTGTACTGTTAACCACAGTCCATTTTCCACCACAGGGTTCACTGTGTTAAACAGCACAATGCCTTGTATATTCTATCCAAAGTATACACTCAGTGGCTCTCAAATTAATCACAGAGTTGTGCAGTCTTTACCTGAGTAAACCTTTGACTGTTTCCCTTAATCAAAAAGAAAAAATTCATAACCCCTAATATTGACCCTTAGTACTGCTATAGTACCTTCTTTGGCACTGATGAAAGACTACCACAATATTGTTGTTAGCAATAGTCTAAAAGTTACATTGTTTCTTTCCATGCATCACACTTATCTTTCCACCATGTAATCATGACATACATTTTTTCTAGTTCATAAAAGGACATTCTTGTATTTACATTATTAACCACAATCTCCACTCAACTCCAGGTTTACTAAGATATTCAGTTCCTAGATTAGTCTCTAGATTCAATTCAATTGACATTTGCATCCCTAGGCTACCCCTTTTGGCCACAATCCCATTTATAAACCAGCTGTATTAGGTATACTCACTAAAATGTGTTACAATGAACTCTATCCATTTTCATACTTTTACAGTAAAGCAAATTGAAAATTCTATATATTTTAAGGCTTGGTACCCCTTCTCAGTCCTTATCCCATCTCCTAGTAACCTGTAATCTAGGTTTTAAGTCTGTTTTTTTCCTTCATATTTAGTTCATATTAGTGAGACAATACAATATTTTTCATTTTGTATCTAACTTATTTCACTTTGCACAAAGTCCTTAAGATTCATCCATATTATCATTTTCCCCAATTTCATTTCTTCCTATACCAGCATAGTATTCCATCACATGTATATACCACATCGTGTTTACCTATTAATCAGCTGAAGGACACTTGGGTTGTTTCCATCTTTGGGCAATTATGAATAACACTGCTTTGACCATCGGTGTGCAAATGCCTGTTTATTTCTCAGTTTTCAATTCTTTTGGATATATTCTTAGTAGAGGAATTGCTGGATCATATAGCAGTTCTATACTTAGCTTCCTAAGGATCCATCAAACCATTTTCCACAGAGAATGCACCTTCTACATTCCCACTAACAGTGAAGGAGTGTTCCTATTTTTCCAAACCCCCTCCAGGATTTCTTTACTTTTTGTTTTTTTTTTTAGTTACAGTTATTCTATGAGGTCTGAGATTGAAGTTTTGATTTGCATTTCCTTTAGAGATAATGATATTGAATAATGTTTCATGTGTTCTTTAGCCATTTCTATTTCCTCTTTGGAAAAAATGTCTACTCAAGTTTTTTGCCCATTCTTTAATTAGATTGCTTGCCTTTATATCACTTAGTTAAATCATCTCTTCATATATCATGGAAAGCAAATCTTTATCAGATATATGATTTCCAAATATTTTCCCCATTTTGAGTGGGTTGACATTTTACATTCTTGACAAAGTCCTTTGAAGCAGAAATTTTAAGTTTGAGGAGGTCCCATTTATCCATTTTTTTTTCACTTTCTTTTGCTCATGCTTTGATGTAAGGTTTAAGAAACCACCACCTACCAAAAGGTCTTGAAGATATTTCCTTATATTTTCTTCTAGGGGTATTATATTTCTTGTTTTTATATTTAGATCTTTGATGCATTTTGAGTTAATATTTGTCTAAAGTGTGAGGTAGGGTTACTTTTCCTTTCTTTTGGATATGGATATTAAGTTCTCCCAGCAACTTTTGTTAGACAGTCCTGTCCCAACTGGATAGGTATGATAACCTTGTCAAAAATCAATTGGCCATAGATGTTAAGGTATGTTTCTGAAACATCGATTTGGTTCCATTGGTCTAAATGTCTATCTTTATACCAGGACCATGCTGTTTTTACCACTGTAGCTAGGTAATATGATTTAAAGTGTAGAATTGAGAGTCCTCCAATTTCATTCTTCCTTTTAAAGATGTTTTTGGCTATTTGTGGCTGCTTACCCATCTGTATAAATTTGATAATTGGGACTTGCATTTCTGCAAAAGTGGCTATTGAAATTTTTATTGGGATTTCATTGAATCTATATAACAATTTTGGTAGAGTTGACATATTAATGATATTTAATCTTTCCATCCATGAACACCAAATGTTATTCCATTTGATTTCTTTGATTTCTTTTAGCAATGCGTTGAGTTTTCAGAATGCAAGTGCTTTATGTCCTTGAGTAGGTTTATTCCTGAATATTTGATTCTTTTTGTCACTATTATAAATGGAATTTTTCTCCTGACTTCCTCCTCAGATTGCTCATTACTAGTGTAAAGAAAGACTAATGATTTTTCACATTAGTCTTGTATCCTGCCACTCTACTAAAAGTGTTTATTAGCTCTGGTAACTTCTTGGACATTTTTTAGGATTTTCTAGGTATAGGGTCATATCATCTGTGAATAGTGAAGGTTTTACTTCTTCCTTTCTGGTTTGCATGCATTTTATTTCTTTATCTTGCATGATTGCTGTAGCTAGAACCTCTAGCACTATATTGAACAACAGTGGTGACAGTGGGTATCTTTGTTTTCTTGATCTCTTCATGAAAGCTTTCAGACTTTCACCATTGAGTGTAATGTTAGCTGTGGGTTTTTCATATATACTCATTATCATGCTCAGAAAGTTTCCATCTATTCCTATCTTTTGGAGTGCTTTTTATCAAGAAAGAATGTTGGATTTTGTGAAATGCCTTTTCTGCATCAATTGAGATGTTCACATTACTTTTCCTTCACTTTTTAATGTGGTGTATTTTGCTGATGGATTTTCTTGTGTTGAACCACTCTTGCATACCTGGGATAAAACCCATCTGATCATGATCAATAATTCTTTTAACATGTTGTAGGATTCGATTAGTGAGTATTTTCTTGAGGATTTTTGCATCTGTATTCATTAGGGAAATCAGTCTGTAATTTTCTTTTTTCATAATATCTTTTTCTGTCAGGGGTGATGAAGTCAGAGATGTGTCCAACAATCTAACCCATGCACCCTGAAAGTGGCTGTAGTTGCCCTGAGAGGGTGAGGGAGCACTGTCCCTCTTCTTGCTCTGTCAGAGATGGGGTGGAGCCACAGATGTGTCAAATTATGTAGTTCATGTGGGCTAAAAGGCCTGTAGTTTCCCAAAGAAGCTGGTGCAGGAACACCACTTCCTCCCTGACATAAGAAAGGCTGGAGCCTAGGCTTGGCCTGAAATTCAAGGTAGGTGGAAAAAGGCCAGTCCCTACCTTCACTGTGATTTTTAATCAGCCTGGCTTCCCCTAATGCTGGGGACAGAGTTAAAATGGAGGATACCAGGCTCTTTCTGTCTTGGATATTTTAAAACTTTAGTTCTTCCTAAGACTGGATTTTGGCAAGAATTCCCAACATAGGCCTAGTGTGAAAGTATCTCAGGAATCTAAAGAAATAATGAGAGTGCACTAGAACCAGGTAAGCAGCATAGATAGATATAGATATGGATATGGATATGGATATGGATATGGATATGGATATGGATATAGATTATATAGATATAGATAGATAGATAGGGAGAGAGAGAGAGAGAGAGAGAGAGAGAGAGAGAGAGAGATGATATAGATATCTAAAAGATTTTTGCCAACTTAGTTAAGTATACATCAAGGTAGGTTGATTTTAGATATAAAATAAGAAGAGTAAATATTATCCACCTCATTTTATTTCAATCACCATGGTGAAATGAATTCATGGCTTGTAATATGAGAAAACATGGCCACAGTGAGAAAACCCATTGAGCATCAGAGAACGTTCTCCAGAGAGCAGCCAACATAGAGGTTTCTGCGGAGGCTCAGGGTCCAGGGCTTAGGCCTGCCTCCAATTATAGATTCTCTGGTGATATCAGTTTTGCATGTTGAATATCAGTTATTTAAAGAGCACTCTCCTTATCCCTTTCCTTCAAATAGGACATTTAAAGACAGTGATCACATCCTTTTCCTTTCTTGTCATGTGAAGAAACAAATGCACAGTTTCTGTAATTATCCTCACATCCAAGTGCTAAAAAAGCAGAACAGGACTAGAACTTGGTCTTTAACTGACCTTCCTATCTTAGAAAGTTATATATGCAATTTTCTGTATTTGGATACACTTATCAGGGGAAAAATTGACACATGGAAAAAAATTCACTTTAAGCTATGACTAAATGGATTTGAATACAACCATAAGCAAGGTACCTTATGCCAAAACGTGTTAAGAAGCTAAATGGGACATTTAGCTCAGTGAAAATAGAGAAATTAAATCACATACATTGCTAGATTTATATCAGTTTTCTCCTGATTTTTGCAGACAGTGATATGATAGTAAGAATAAATGAGGTATTCCTTATAATAATTTGGCTTTATAGAATGTGTATTGTATTTGCACAGTCATCTATTCTAGAAGACAAATTCCTTAACTGCTAAACACAATACATTGTCTACAAACAAATTGCTAAAAATATCATGTGAAAATTTAATTTCCTAATAAAGCAATCCCCCAAATTCACCAGCATCATGGACTTACCAGTTATTTTTGTCATTCATATAGTGATATTTAAGGTAATTGGTGTGGGCATGGGATGGTTTTTAATACCACTAATGATAGCTGGAAATATTAACTGACCAGTTTCCATTTTGTTTAATGGAACAAATAAGATTATTTTTTGAATGTCAGATTGGTTAAATTTTCTAATGTATACAATATTTATCTAGAAATGTATACTTTGTCATTAATATCCCAAATTGAGTTACATACTAATGTAAGAAATGAGATTAAAATTATAAAAGAAACCTCTATAAACAAAATCAAGCAAATATTGGCCTGACAGTTGAAAAATGTCATGAAATGTACTGAGAAAATACTTTGCCATAACAGAGAGGAAAAAAAACCCATTCTAGAGAAATTTTCATGAAACTATACATTGATTAATGAAATAAGGAAACCTTGAGTGACCAGAAACACTGAGAGAGTATAAGAAAGAACCAAGCAAATCAAGATTCCAATAAACACAAGATACCATGATGACAGAGAATCTTTGGTCCTAAAGGGATGTTACAGATTAAATGATATTATTTGTAGGAAGCTGTATTTAACTAAGTTAAAATATTCACTAATGTATATTTTAATTTTACTAAAAATACTTAGATATACTTTTCTTTCCATTTATAAAAGCCAGTTTAGGAGAAATACACATGCCGTTTCTTATGTCAGTCTTCCTTTTTCTAAACACCCATGACCTGATGTTCTGTTTCCTACCTGCTGTCTCAGAGAAAAGCCTTTCATCCTTCAGGAATCACAAAATCCATCATTTCAGTGAAGAAAATGTGATGAAGTAATTCTTATAGTCGTTTAGAAAGAATTACATGAGTCATTTTGTGTACAAATAATTTATAAAATCTGCAAAATGTCCTCTAGTAATAAAAAATTTCTAGACCTTGTAGGTGAAAATAACATAAACATTATTAAATGTTTTAAATTGGATGAAAATTTGTTTCTTCTTTTTAAATTAGAATTAAGAGAGAAGTGGCAAAAAAGTCAAAACAAGAAAAACAAGCATATGACCCAACTGTTAGAACAAATTTATGAAGGTAGCTAACCTGAATGGACTTGGGCAGAGAAAGGAATAGATTCCCCATGCTAGGAAATATACATGAAGGTGACCTGAAGGTAAAAGTTGTGATAAATATGGAGTGGACAGGAAATTGGAGAGCTTATTCTGACATTTAAAACAATAACAGAAAAAGGAAGATAGAAACTTTGCTCCTAAAGACACTCTCCAGAAAAATTCCTCAAGCCTTCTGTTATTTCTATATGCTCCTTTTTAAATTTAATCATCCTATGCCAACATTCTAACTTGATGTACTCATTTCCTTCTCTTTTAAATGAGGAAAGCCCATTCCTCCTTCAGGTCTCATAAAAGGTGGGCCCTCATTGATGATGATATTTGTAAAGTAGCTAATAGAGGAGAAAATCAAGTACTATATAGATAATTTAATGAATGGGGAATATGTTGATTAAGAGAAATTTATTTTAGGCATAATCATCTTTTCTTAGATTTCCTAACAAGAATGGAGACAAAATGAAGTTATCAAAGATCTGGTAATAAAAATATTATCATTAGTAACAGTTGAATGAATCACTCAAACAATTATGTTTAACTCATGAATCTTAGACCTAGCTTAGAGAAATATAAACCAGTGTGAAGATGCTCTTGATGGAATTCCAGGAAGATGATGGAATAGAAAGACATGGGACTCCCCCAACCAAATAGCTAGAAGACAGGCATAAACAGCCTGGAAAAATATCTTCTAGGGTTTAGGACACCAGGCAAAGCCTGGACACTGCCTAGAGTAGAGAGGAACAAAGGAGGGAATACTGACAATAGAATGGTGACTTGAAAGCAGCAGCAGCAGCTGCCGGCACTCTCTCCCGCAATAAAGACATGTTAGAATTCTCAGACCACTGGGCCTGTGGCTACAAAGGCGACACCAGAGATCCACCACAGCAGTAAAAGGGATATAAGAAGACACCACATAAGGCTGACCCAGCTTCTGACCCACAAATTTATTTGGCTGTGTCCCATGAGTCCTTCCAGGTCAGGTGGGACCCATACCATGATTTAATCTGGGAGCTGGCACAGGATGGGAGGAATGCAACCATCTCAATCTCCCTCTCTTCTAGCCAGAACTATGTGTGGAGGATGCAACTCCCCAGGAAAGGAGAGGGAGAGGGACACAGCATAAGTCAATTTTTTACTCACAAATTTGTTCTGCTGCATCCCATGAGCCTTTCAAGGCCAGGTGGGGACATGCCATTGTTTACCTTGGGAGCCAGCAAGGGGCTAAAGAGATTCAACCCTCCTAATCTCCTTCTCTACTAACCAGTACTGGTTGTTGAGGATGCAGCAGGAAGTGGAAATGCTTCCTACCTGGGAAAATGGAGGGGGCTGTCAGAGAAGGCTAGAGAACTGTCTCTGAGTAAGTTTGAATTACAAGGCTTTTAGCTTCCAGGCAGGAAGCTCTGTCACATTGATCAGCTCTCTGTTGCAACAAATACATTCTGACCAGGCTATGAACTGAGAACTGCCAAAGAGCACCACCTGCTGGCAGACCATGGAAGTGTATTAAGAAAATTAAAAATAAGAGAGCATTTTTCTGGGATTTATAGCTTCCCTCCCCAAGGCCCTAGGAAGCAGGTCTGCAACCAATTACTGGGTTCAGAGCCAAGTAATGAGCAACTAGTAGGGACAATCATAACAATCCTGGTTGAGCCAAGAATCAAAGAGCAGTGGTAATGCACAGCTTACTACCACAAAACCCCTACAAAAGTGAAAGAAATTGAGCATCAGAGTAAACTACATACTAACCAAATGCCTAGACATCAGTAAAAAATTATGAGACATACTAAGAAAATGGAAAACATGGCCCAAGAAAAGGAATATACCAAAGCCCTAGAAGAGAGGCAGGTTTTGAGAGAACTAATTAACCAGATGTGCACAAATTTCCAAGATCAAATTAATGAGCTCAAAGACAATATGGCTAAAGAGATAAATAACATCAAGAAGACATTGAGTGAGCACAAAGAAGAATTGGAAATCCTGAATGGAAAAGTAATAGAGCTCATGGGAATGAAAGACATAATACGTGAGATAAAAAACACCTTAGAGACATACAATAGAAGACTATTAATGATAGAAGAAAGAATAAGTGATACTGAAACAGAACAGCTGAAATTGAAGAGAGAAAAGAATGGAAAAAACTTGAGCCGAGGATCAGAGTGTTGAATGACAACATGAAACACAACAACATACATGTAATGGGAGTTCCAGAAGGAGAAGAGAAGTTCAGAGGGGCAGAAAGGGTATTTGAGGAAATAGTAGCTGAAAATTTCCCAATTCTCATGAGCAAAATGAGCTTACATTTCCAAGAAGTGCACTGTACACCCTCAGAATAAATCTGAATAAATCTACTCCAAGACACATACTACTCAAATAGTCTAATGTCAAAGATAAAGAGAATATTCTTAGAGCAGCAAGGGAGAAGCAAATCATCAGGTAAAGGGATGGCAAGTAAGACTTAGCATGGATTTCTCTTCAGAATCCATGGAGATGAGAAGACAGTGGTATGATACAATTAGGATACTGAAAGAGAAAAACTGCTAGCTGAGAATTCTTTATCCAACAAAATTGTCGTTTAAATATGAAGGTGAGTATAAAATAGTCAAAAACAAAGAGAAACTAAGAGAGTTTGCAAAAAAGAATCCACCTTTGCAGAAAATGTTAAAAGAAGCCTTAGAACTTGTAATAAAAAATTAGGAGAGAGAGGCCTGGAGGATAGTATAGAAGAAACAATAGAGAAAGGATAACCAAGTTATAAAAAGATAGATAAAAATATGATATGACATATGAAAACCAAAGAATAAAATTATGGAAGTATATAGTGCATTTG
Organism: Cabassous unicinctus; assembly: GCA_029593785.1. Lineage (NCBI taxonomy): Eukaryota > Metazoa > Chordata > Mammalia > Cingulata > Chlamyphoridae > Cabassous > Cabassous unicinctus. Next base: position 55,513 of record JAQZBX010005384.1, read on the forward strand.
CAGCAATATCTTTGAATCTGAAAGGATTAAACTCCTCAATCAAAAGATACAAGCTGACAGAATAGATTAAAAACATGAGCCACCCATATATCTTTTACAGGAAACTCATGTTAGACTGAAGGATACAAACTGGCTGATAGTGAAAGGTTAGAAAAAGATAGTCCATGCAAATAGTAACCAAGAAAGAGCAGGGGTAGCTATATTAAAGTTGGATGAAACAAACTTTACCTGCAAAAAAGTTATGAGACAAAGAAGGCCATTATTTATTAATATAAAGGAAAACCCACCAGGAAAATATAACAGTCATAAATATCTATACAACTAACAAAGGTGTCCCAAAATGCATGAGAAAAACTCAGGCAAAACTAAAGGGAGAAATAAATATCTCTGCAATAATCATTGGAGACTTCAACGCCCCACTCATGTAATTAGATAGAACAACTAATCAGAAGATCAACAAGGAAACAGAGAACTTGAACAATATGATAAATGAGACCTAATAGACATATACAGAATGCTGCCTCCAAAATCAGTGTGTTATACATCCTTCTCAAGTGCCCATGGATCTTTCTCCATGATAGACCACATGTTAGGGCACAATGCAATGCTCAATAAATATAAAATGATTGAAATTATACAAAGCACCATCTCAGATCATAATGGAATGAAACTGGAAATCAATAATAGAAAAAAGTAAGTTCACAAATGTGTGGAGGCTGAACAACACACTCCTAAATAATCAGTGGGTCAAAGAAGAAAGTGAAATCAGTAAATATATTGAGACAAATGAAAATGAGAACACAACTTATAAAAACTTATGAGATACAGTGAAGGCAGTCTTGAGAGGGAAATTTATAGTCCTAAAAACCTATATTAAAAAAGAAGAGCTAAACTCAGATTAAATTGAACAAATGGAGAAACTAGGAAAAGAACATCAAACCAATCACAAAGCAAGCAGGAGAAAAAAAATAATAAAGATTAGAGCAGAAATAAAAGACATTGAGAACAAAAAAACCATGGAGAAAATCAACAAAACCAAAATCTCATTCTTTGAGAAGATCAATAAAATTGACAAACCCCTAGCTAGAAT